>NMRB01002379.1:7556-22908 GCA_002633025.1 Notospermus geniculatus
CTCGGGCGTCAGAGAGTAACTAGTTGCCAACTAGTTGCAAACTAAAAATATCCAGATCCTGAAAGTCGCACATGTTCAACTTCAGTGACTAGTTGACAACTGTATCCTGAAGACAGCCAATGAAATTCGCTTTACATTCCACGTTGCCTAACGTGACCACGTGACCTAATCACCACGTCACTTAAAATGAAAGGAAATCTGTGTCGACATAAGCATTCAAAAGACGGCGATAAACTAGTTCCAGGTAGTTGCGACCGATCGGTATTTTTCTTGTCGGTGGCGACGTAAGTTACCAGTTGCAACTTGTTGACGCTGTTTCTATCACAACGAAGGGCGACATAAGCGAGGCTTAAGATCACCGAAATTCCCGTTTTGTCCAAGGATTCCGCCGCGGTTCGCGCCGCGAGCGGTGCAGTTTTCACAGGAAACTATTCCATAATCCTATTCGACGATATTTCTTTCAAGGAACGGAAGACAACAATCATCTCCAGCAGCTGCAGGGCCGTGTGTGGAAAAACGAAAAGTGTCAGCAGGGATGGGAGGATTATAACACTGGATGGGGTTGGAAGATACAGCGAGGCATGGTCTGCTTCGGGCACGGTGACAAAGGAGCATGCGTTGTAAGTTCTCCAAATCTGAGCTGTTTCTTCCTGCGGTAACAAAACATCTTTTAAAGTGACATCACTCATTGGGTGATATGAATAAAAGCCAGCAAATGCTTTTACTTCAAATTTGTACAGCAGAGCGTAGTGCATTTGTACTGCAAAATCCAAGTAAAAGCATTTACTAGTCTTTATTCATATGACCCATTGGATCATATGAATATAGTAAATGCTTTTACTTGAATTTTGCCATACAAATGCACTAGGCAATGCTGTAAAAGCATTTACTAGTCTTTCACTGTTAAAAATATCTGTAATATCCGTAAATTTACAGCAGAATTTTCACTGCATAGTTGCTGTAAAATTCATTTTACTGCAAACTGCTGTTTTTTACTGGAATTTAACAGCAAGATTACAGTTTCTCAGTTTTAAAGACAGCATTTTTTTGTAGAATTTATACCATTTTTCTGTCAAAATACAGCAAACGGGTGCTGTCAAAATACAGAAAAGTGCTGTGTTACTGCTGCCAGCATTTGCTGTAAAAAAATTTCTGTTAAAAATTTGCGAAACCTCACTAATCTCCGAGTTCTCAGAAAGGCCAAAACGAAACTTCAGAAGAAAAGGTGTCCTTGGCCCTTGTTGTTGGTCAAATAAACCGATACTATTCTGTATTTACAGGGTGACTCTGGCGGACCACTGGTTTGCAAGAAGGCTGGAACCGACCGTTACGTCCAGATCGGTGTGACGTCATGGGGTCACGGTGCATGCACCGTCTACGGCAGGCCAAGCGTCTACACCCGTGTGGCAGAATATCATTCTTGGATCCAAAATAAGATGGCCTCGAATTAGACCGAGTATACACCATTCTGTCTTGCATCTGATGTTACCTGATTAAAGTTTAAAAATGCAGATATCTGTTGTTACTTGTTTCCTCTTTTTGCTTCAGTTTTTCACAAGGACTGGATCAGTCTTATTTAGGCACACATGTGCTATGGTTTGCGTTTTATCATACTGAAGCGGACCTCTGACCTGCGTTTGCATACGGAAATTTTACACTCGGCAATTTCCGATTGTCGTCGGCGAGATCAACGCAGATTCTATGAGTTCCTACTGTGTTATGCAGATTGAGGGTGAGAGGTCAGACTATAATTACATTTCGACCAATGGGAGTATTTGTTGTTGTTTACATTTAGCGATCGGAAAGAACAGAGCACGTTATTTGTCTCCATTCACACAACAAACGATTTTCTGTCGCTTTTTTGGCGAGTAACTTCTAGGCCCGTATGCACCAGTTCAGGCTAAGTTTTATCTTAACTCCAGCTAAGCTGATCTTTAACTTAAGCTGAAATTCCGCTTATCCCAACTTGAGCCGCAGCCCATTTGAGTTATTTCTTAACTAGTATAGCTATAACTTAAGCCTTGACGCGTAACAGGTTTCACTGTTAAGCTCGCAGCTCTTCTGAGTTATTTCTCAACTTAAACTTAAGCCTCGACTCGTAGGCCTATTGTAGGCAACACAGGTTTCGCTATCAGGCTCACAGATGGGAGACAACGCAACTTTCTTGTCAGAATTTGGAGATAGGCCTATCTCGCGCTCAATCAACTGCAAGATTTGGCAAGTATTCTCCTTGGCAAAACCAAACCATTTAATCTGACATTCCTCATCGGGATAGTGGGTTATTCAGGTCCCGGATTACTCCTTCTGGATACTCCCCTGTGCAATGGATCAAGAGCATCCACAACTAACTTCCATGTTGACATTGATGGCAGGAGCGGACCGAGCATTTGGGGAAAGGGGGTGCCTTCTGCTAGGACAGTGAAATTTGCGCCAAATTCCAGAATTTCACGATCGATTTTACAGATATTTTGGTTGAAAGGGAGGCAAGCGCCCGGCGGCCCCCCTTGGGATCCGCGCTTATTGAAGGCACGCCTTCAAATTCGAGGTGTACGAGTTAATCCATAACTTAAACCACCCTCCGACGTGGTTTAAGTTTTTGTTGAGTTTAAGCCAGACTTGAAGCTTAGCTTTAGTTGGTGCATACCGACTTCAAGTTAAGTTTGAACTTAAGATAGACTTAAGCTAAATTTCGGCTTAAGCCACAGTGGTGCATACGGGCCCTAATGCCCGTTGTACACGTAGGATTTTTCTTGTACTAAAAATTATAAATGGGGCTTAAATGGGTGTTCACAATGCCTTTCAGCTAGTCAGTCGGTAGCCTATGACCGAAATCACGCTTCATGAGCCTCATTTATAATTTTTAGTACAAAAAAATCCTACCGTGTACAACGGGCATTATGAACTGGAAAGAAGTAGTCAGTGAGGTACAATAAGGAATCACAAAAGACACTGGTCTGGCGGACGAGAGACAATGCAACACGTGAAGTCGGACAGGCCGCGCCGTATAGTGTCGCCAAATAGAACTTGACCTGTTTGACTTGACCCACACTGGGTGGTGGTAAAATCCCAACACAGCGACGCAATCTGCTAATAAGTTACAAATTTGGCCATCTCTCCGCCTTCATTGATGACTAAGAGGTGGAAAATGACTGTTGGGTGTGGATCACCTCTCAAACCATCCCAATTTTAGTATATAAGCCAATGAACACAGTACTAAATTGTCGCCTATTCATCTATCGAAGGCCCAGTCTCGGGCTCGAATTCAGGTTTCGGTTTTATCACAAGCGGACCTCTGACCTCCATTTGCATACGGAATATCTACACTCGGCAATTTCCGACTGTCGTCGGCGAGATCAACGCAGATTCTATGAATTCCCATTGTGTGATACAGATTGAGGGTGAGAGTCGACCAATGGGAGCGTTTGTTATTGTTTACATTTAGCGAACAGAAAGAACAGAGCACGTTTTGTCTCCATTCACATAACAATCGATTTTTTATCCCTTTTTTGGCGAGTAACTTCTTATGAAGTGGAAAGAAGTAGTCATTGAGGTACAATAAGGAATCACAAAAGACACTGCTCTGGTGGTCGAGAGACAATGCAACACGTGAAGTCGGACAGGCCGCGCCTATTATGGGACGACACCTGGTGTCACAGAATAGAACTTGGACTACTTGACTTAACCCAAACTGGCTGGTGGTAAAATCCCAACACACCGACTAAATCTGCAAAAGATAGAAATTTGACCATCTCTCCGCCTTCATTGTTGACTTATGCCCGCTGTACACGATCTAATTTTTCATCCAATTTCCTGAATATGCTCAATAAAGGCCTATACATGCGGGTTTACACATTGGACCCCAAGCCCGGAATCTGAATTTGCAAAAATTGGATGAACAATTTGATCGTGTACAGCGGGCATAAGAGGTGGAAAATGGTAAGAAAAAATACATTTGACCAATGGGCGCATATATTATTGGTGAGCTGGCCTTTAGCATTCTCACCACGATAATCATTGTTTATTTACATTACTTTGTTTATGTCCAGTCTGTCTTTGCGGAACACCGAATCAGACCAAATCGGGCCAGATCGGACCGAATCGGGACGCTGTATTTCACCGCCGAATCGGAGAATTGGCTTGGGTTTGGTATATGTTTATGGAATATAATGAATAGATATCATTCACCTTTCGGGGAAAATTTTGTTTATTTTAATAAGAATTCGAAAAATGACACTCGAAATCAATTTGTGGTGATATTTTGATATTGTGATACATGTATTTACGATATTGTGATTCCAATCTCGATATTTGGTCTGGACATTCATAGTGATATTGAGGCCGATATACTGAAATTTCACCCTCAATCAATGCATAATGTTGGCGTCAGGAATGAATAACTGCTGGATATTTACTTGTGGACACGAGTGTACATGTTCCACAATGATATCTGATGCTCCCGTTTAAAATGATCGGCGTTCCTAGCTATTTAATCACTACGTGTTTTTTTTAATTGAAGTAATTTTCTGCATGCGATAATAAACACGAGTAATTTTATTCGTATATTTTCCACTTCGCCGTATAGTTTTTTCTATTTCGCGGCATATACATGTACATGTAGTTCACTTCAGGCATTCCTGCTTCATGTTTTCATTTCGACTGAGCCATTCAACGCGAAGGACCGAACAGACCCACTTCTCGACTGGAACACCATGGCTCATATGAACTAAAGACTATCAAATGCTTTACCTTCAGATTTGTACAGCATCGCCTAGTGCATTTGTATTGCAAAATTCAAGTAAAAGCATTTACTAGTCTTTATTCATATGACCATATTGTCGTCGTTGATAGACTAGAAATGTGGGCCGTATTCTAGAAGCTTCCTTAACTCTTGGAGGAATAAGGTTTGCCTTTAGCTAATCGAGAGGTTAAGAAATCGCTCCGTTAACGGTAACACTAACGCTAACGTTATTTTTACATTGCAAATGTACGTCAGAAATAGCGTTAGCGTTAGTGTTATCGTTAACGGAGTGGTTTCTTAACCTCTCGATTGTTTGCAGGGCAAAGTATAAAAAGTTTTAAGTGGACCTAAAGCTAGGAATCCACATGTGATTTTCAACCTGATTTTGCTTTGCGACTTGCTTTGCAACTGGGTACTCGATCGCCGTAGTGGATATAAGCTATAGTGATTTCAACCACGGCAAAATGTGATCAATTTCAGGTCGGCTACCGGTATCAGTTCCTTGCGGTCGTATTCAAAACGCAGGTGGCAGGTTGCAAAGCAAGTCGCAAAGCAGAATCAGGCCGAAAATCACCAGTGGATTCCTAGTTTAAAAGCTGACCTGAACGAACAAAAAGCCCCCATGCGACGAGCAAGAGAATTGCAAACGCCCTGCAAACACCTCAAGGTCTACGTCTATGACAAACACAAATCACGTCTCTGTCAGCTGGCTCGTTGGCCGAGTGGTAGAGTGGTGCATTACAAATCAGAAGGTCAACGGTCCGAATCCGGTCTAAATGACTACAATTATTTTTTCTTTGAGTAGTGTAAGAGGTATCTGGAGATGTTGACAGCCCTGTTGCATAAAGGCAAATAAGGTGGCGCCCTCCTGGCGTCGTGGGGTCTATCATGTTCTGAGCCTTTGTTTGAGGTGTTTGCAGGGCGTTTGCAATTCTCTTGCTCGTCGCATGGGGGCTTTTTGTTCGTTCAGGTCAGCTTTAAGGAGGCTTCTAAAATATGGGCCACGGACTTTGGTCTTGGTGGATTTAACACATCCTTTTCCTGTAAAGGAACCATTTTTTCCTGTGATGCGGTCTGATTATTTCATTGAAATATAACTCAAGACCGACGGCAGAATCATGAATGAAACAGACCGACAAAACCAGGTAAGCAGACGTTAGGCCAAGCGCACATTTGCGGCAAAACTCAATGCGGTAGGGGTGTTTTTCAAATCGACCGACCCAACGCTGTCGACTCGTCATTCAGCTAGGTTAGCCGATTTTAAAAACATCCCTACCGCATTTTCAACCTGATTCTTGTTTGCGACTTGCTTTGCAACCTGCAACCTGCGATTTGAATGCGACCAGGAACTGATATGCGGGGAATCCACCTGTGATTTTCAACCTTGCTTTGCAACTGGGCACTCGATCGCTGTAGTGGACCACGTGATTTCCACCAATGGCAAAGATGTGATCAATTTCAGGTCGGCGACCGGGATGCAGTTCCTTGCGGCCGTATTCAATCGCGGGCAGGTTGCAAAGCAAGTCGCAAAGCAGAAAATCAGCAGTGGATTCCTGGCTGTAATGGTCGCCGACCTGAAATTGATCACATTTCGCCACTGGTGGAAATCACGTAGCTAGTCCACTACGGCGATCGAGTAGCTAGTTGCAACGCAACCCAGTTGCAAAGCAAGTCGCGAAGCAAAATCAGGTCATTGAAAATCACAGCCTCGTTTATGTCGCCCTTACGTACAGTCAGAACTAGTTGGCAACTGATAATCGGCGCGTAGTTGGAACTAATTAGTCACAATTACAAGGTGACATAAGCTCTCTCGGGCGTCAGCGAATAACTGGTTGCCAACTAGTTGCAAACTAAAAATATCCAGATCCTGAAAGTCGCACAAGTTCAACTTACTTAAAATCAAAAGAAATCTGTGTAACCTGAAATTGATCACATTTCGCCACTGGTGGAAATCACGTAGCTAGTCCACTACGGCGATCGAGTGGCTAGTTGCAACGCAACCCAGTTGCAAAGCAAGTCGCGAAGCAAAATCAGGTCATTGAAAATCACAGGTGGATTCCTAGCTTTAGAGATGAATGAAATTCATTCAACCATGTACATGTAGTAGATTCCTCTTCGAGTATAAGGCGCTTTCGGAGTTTCGTGGCGGTCGGCCCAGATGAATGCATGGTCTGTAACCATTTTATTATGTTTTTAGGGTGGTGGTGGAAGAATCATCATATACGGATACACGCGTCCTCCTTTTGATTGGGGGGTTTTTGGTCTTACGAACTCTTTTGTTTCCTCACTACGTTTTTTCGCTACAATCAACAAATACTGTTTAGCAACAATTATTTCATTCGGAATAATATCAAATGCACTGGCAATAGCAGTGATAACTAGTAGCAAAATTGGCCAGGAGTCAACCAGAATATTACTAACAATGCTCGCGTTATTTGATATATCTTCGTTATTCGGTGAACCCTTGAAACTAACCCTCGAACGTTTTGGCTATCGGGCCCATCATTTTTTGCCCTATTGGACTGACGTGATCTGTCCTATTTACACATTTTTATCCATTGTCCTCTCGTCGTGGTCTCATTGGATGATCGTGCTGGTGACTTTTGAGAGATTCATATCAGTTGTATACCCTTTGAAGGCGATGGTCCTCTGCACTAAAAAATGGACATATGTTTCTATTATGAGTGTGTTGATGGTACATTTGGTAGTTTTTGGTCACGAACTCTTTATCCTTCCAATACGTGCACGAAGTTCATTCCGTGCACGAAGTTGCCTATGTCGTGCTGGTCCTCCTTGTCACGCATCCAATATCGTGTTTAAAAATATCGGTAGCGGAATTTCTTTCTTTCTCCCCTTTGCTTCTATAATCTTCTGTAACGTAGCCATCCTGTCCCAAGTCATCAGAAGTCGGAACAAGCGGAGAAAATTACAGAGTTCACGAGGATCGAGGACTCACGTCAACAGCATGACCATAATGTTGTTGATGGTGAGTGTGGCGTTCTTATGCCTTGTTTCTCCATATGCAGTGTGTAATTTTATAAACGGCATACCTTATCATCTTCGTAACCGATTGTTAAAAGGATTGCACGTCATCACCTTAGCATACTTCCAACCGTTTGCTGAGTTTCTGAAAGCTGTCAATCACAGCATTAATTTCATCCTTTATTGTATTTGCGGCAGACAATTCAGAAAGGCGTTCTTCAATATGTTAAGATGCAAAGGGAGAAGAAAGTAAATTACAACGGCTTACATGTATGATGAACGACGCAGATTAGTGTTGTTACGTCAAAGCCTAATGCCAAAATCGAAGTTGTCTGGACGCAGAACGAAAAAGTGTCGAATTTTGAATAACAGCAATTTTTTTACATTTTTTATATCTCCAAATGACAACGATTCAGAATCCGCCGGGTGCCACTCTGGCACCGTTGAGCGTTTTGAGAAAATCCTGTTTGAATTTTTGGAACTGACTTTATCATTGGACGTCATAATTGTATTATCAACAGATAGAAACATGATGCCTCAGAAGCAGACAAGCATGTTCCTAATTGCTTTCATTAGTTATGTAATAAGAAATGACGTTTTTTATGTTAATTAACGCAAAATGGGTTAAAATACATAAAAACGCCGTTTCCAATTACGTAACCAGTTAAAAATTACTCAAAACATGCTTACATGATTACGAGGCGCCATGTTTCTATCTGTTGATAATACATTTATGGGGTGTAAATCCCACCGTTCAAAAGTTAGCTGTACATCGGGTCCCATTCTCCTGTACAAAGCTCAGTCGTTGCGTCACCTGACGTCCAATGGTAAAGTCAGTTCCAAAAATTCAAACGGGATTTTCTCAAAACGCTCAATGGTACCAGAGTGGCACCCGGCGGATTCTGAAACTCTGCCATTTGAAGATATCAAAAATGCAAAAAAATTGCTGTTATTCGAAATTCGACACTTTTTTGAAAATCGGGGTTTTGCGTCCAGACTACTACTAGCAACTACCCGTGGCGACCGGCGATTGTGATTCAACCGAGGATGGAATGCCCGGTCCTGGTGGTGTTCTGTTGGTGCACCCAACGACTTGCGCGGGAAAAAAGCTGGACTGCAGACCTCTCGGCATCGTGAGGCCCGACGTAGGGCGTCAGCGTCGTTCATCATAAGCCTAAATTAACTAGAATATATGCCTTGGAACTCGCATGAAGTGGATGAAGAGGACCGGGGTAAAAAAAACCCTGCTATGGGAGGATGAATATTTCCTAAACACAGAATTATTAAATGCAAGGTAAACTGGCAACTTTTCGTCATATGTGATCAGGCAGAAAAAAGTTCTACCACACATCGACGGACAGTTATTTTGTGAACCATCCACGAAATCAAAAGGAAGTCGTCGCAGACGATGGACCATGTAAATATCTGGAAAGTCATTCGGCAGGTAAAACTTTATCAACTGCACAAGGATCGGCAGATCATTTCTGGCGTTGCCAGGAATTTCATAAAAAAACAGCATCTTTTAAAGAGGACGTATTTCGCCCACGACGTTAGGCCTCATAGCTCGAGCCCTGCTTACACATCCTGGTCCTCACATATGTAGCCTGTTCTCCTATTTTTAGGCCTACTGCTATCCTGACATATCAAGGCCTTTGTCCACGTCACCCTTCAACGCTTTACTGGCAAGATGCTGTGGGGCCTACCCCTTTGATGCATCAGCAATTCAACTGATTGTAAACGATTTTTCTGGCATCCAAAGACCAACACTATTTCTTTCTGCCTTCCCTTCAATCTGCAACATTATTCTGTCACGCCTCGATCGTGTACGAAATAATCCGAAGTCGGAACAAGCGGAGAAAACAACAGAATTCACGTGGATCAGCGAGACACCACAACAGCATGATCGTCGTGTTGTTGATTTGAGTGTGGCGTTCTAATTTCTTTTTATGCCCCCCGACCTCCGAAGGTCGGGGGCATTATGTCGTGGCGCGTGCGTCGGTGTCAGCTGTCACTCATTCAGAACTTGCTCAATCAGTGATCGCGTACTAGTAAATTCCATAGTAATCACGTGACGTGATGATTGACAGGCGCTCATTCATACTGGCGTAGCGCGGGAAAATGAAAACGAGGCTGTCTCGCTCGCCCCGGCGGTTTACATGGTTTAGGACCACTTTAACATTTGGTTTCCGTCAATTATCTTGAGAACGCTTTGACCGATCAACCTGAATTTTTTTGTGAGGGTTGGTCTCTATGAGGGGACGGTTCCTTTCGATGACCAGCTCCGCCGCCAATCCAAGATCGCGGCTATGGTGTGGCCATCGTGAAATCGGTTTCCGTCGATTAACTTGAGAACGCTTTGCACAATCAACCTGATTTTTTTTTGTGAGGGTTGGTCTCTATCAGGAGAAGGTTCCTTTCGACGACCATCCAAGATGGCGGCTATGGTGGCCATCTTGAAATTGGTTTCCGTCGATTAACTTGAGAACACTTTGACCGATCGACCTGATTTTTTTTGTGAGGGTTTGTCTCTATGTGGAGAAGGTTCCTTTCGATGACCAGCTGCGCCACCCATCCAAGAAAAAAACATTACATGTACACCTGGATCTGCCGCTTGCTAAGCGGACGTGATAAGGGGTCATCTCAAAATTCCTTGATGCCCGGAGAGACAAAATTTTTTCATCTCTCTCTCTGGACCCCTCCCCCCTCTAAATGACGAAAAAAAGTCATATGTCTGGCATCAACACTTTTATTTCAGAATTACTTGGTGTTTCTATGGAGGACCAGTAGGGTAAGTGGTGCAGTAGGGAGAATTTAGAAAGCAATCGAACAACACCGCTAAAAAAAGTAAAATTGCGACCACAGCAAAGTTCTCTTCGCCAAATCAACCACCCGTTGCATCTGGATATGTATCCTCTATCATCATGCCCAATTTAGAGGCAAAACAAAGCTTCCAAGTGTGACTTTATCGAGCCGACTTCCAGCATTATTATATAGATGCTCATGGCATGCAAATTGCACACTCAGGTTGCACATCACGCCGATCCAATGACGTAAATAATTATACAGTCTATGGAAAAGCGCAGAGGTACTTTTTGACAAGAATTCAAGAAATTTCAGACACCAGTCAAATAGGCGTGTGCCATGTCCCCGCGATCACAAGTAGCTATCAACTTGCTGGAATAATTACACTGGAATACACAAACCGATGCAATACGATAGGCCTAAAACATATCGGCCTAGCCAGGCATGGGTTAGGTTGTTGAGTGTCTGATCCATCAATGATCTTCGACCGTTCCATGTGCATGTAGGACGTTGGCGTATCTTCATTCTTTTTTCATCTTCAGTTCTGTTGCTAGCACTGAAATCACACTTGCGCGGGAAAAAAGCTGGACTGCAGACCTCTCGGCATCGTGAGGCCCGACGTAGGGCGTCAGCGTCGTTCATCATAAGCCTAAATTAACCAGGATGACATGCTTTGGAACTCGCATGAAGTGGATGAAGAGGAGCGAGGTAAAAAAACCCTGCTGTGGGAGGATGAATATTTCCTAAACACAGAGGGCCGATTTCACAAAGGGTGTTTAAGACATAGACGCGTGTAACTTCGTCAAATGCATGGTGGAAGTGCGTGCATTTAGTGAAGTTACACGCGTCTAAGTCTTAAACACCCTTTGTGAAATCGGCCTAGAATTATTAAAAGCAAGGTAAACTGGCAACTTTTCGTCATATGTGATCAGGCAGAAAAAAGTTCTACCACACATCGACGGACAGTTATTTTGTGAACCATCCACGAAATCAAAAGGAAGTTGTCGCAGACGATGGACCATGTAAATATCTGGAAAGTCATTCGGCAGGTAAAACTTTATCAACTGCACAAGGATCGGCAGATCATTTCTGGCGTTGCCAGGAATTTCATAAAACAACAGCATCTTTTAAAGGAGCCCGGTATTGGCACTTTTTCTCGACAGCCGGTGCCACCGCGCCACTCTCCAACCCGAGGGACTAACTACGTTTCGGCGAATGACCCGATTTACTGCGTACATTTTGTAATGCATTTTTGTAGTTCGTCTTACTGCCGCTAGGTGGCTCCCTCTACGTCGGCAGTCAAATAACGCATTTGCGATCCAATACCTGCTCCTTTAAAGAGGACGTATTTCGCCCACGACGTTAGGCCTCATAGCTCGAGCCCTGCTTACACATCCTGATGCTCACATATGTAGCCTATTCTCCTATTTTTGATCATGAACTGTAGGCCTACTGCTATCATGACATATCAAGGCCTTCGGTCACGTCACCCTTCAACGCTTTACTGGGAAAGATGCTGTGGGCCTACCTCTTTGATGCATCAGCAATTCAACTGATTGTAAACGATTTTTCTGGCATCCAAAGACCAACATTATTTCTTTCTGCCTTCCCTTCAATCTGCAACATCTTCTGTAACGCCTCGATCGTGTACGAAATAAGAAGTCGGAACAAGCGGAGAATCAACAGAATTCACGTGCGTCGGTGTCGGTGTCCGTTAACATTTGGTTTCCGTTAATTATCTTGAGAACGCTTTGACCGATCAACCTGAATTTTTTGTGAGGGTTGGTCTCTATGAGGGGACGGTTCCTTTCGATGACCAGCTCCGCCGCCCGTCCAAGATGGCGGCTATGGTGGCCATCGTGAAATCGGTTTCCGTCGATTAACTCGAGAACGCTTTGCACAATCAACCTGAATTTTTTTGTGAGGCATGGTCTCTATTTTTTATTTATTTACAAGATTACAGAGTGGGTGCCGCGCAAAGAACACTTTGACCGATCAACCTGAATTTTTTTCTGAGGGTTGGTCTCTATGAGGGGACGGTTCCTTTCGATGACCAGCTCCGCCGCCCATCCAAAATGGCGGCTATGGTGGCCATCGTGAAATCGGTTTCCGTCGATTAACTTGAGTCAGAACGTTTTGCACAATCAACCTGAATTTTTTTGTGAGGCATGGTCTCTATCAGGAGGTTCCTTTCGACGACCAGCTCCGCCGCCGATCCAAAATGGCGGCTATGGTGGCCATCTTGAAATTGGTTTCCGTCGATTAACTTGAGAACACTTTGACCGATCAACCTGAATTTTTTTCTGAGGGTTAGTCTCTATGAGGGGACGGTTCCTTTCGATGACCAGCTCCGCCGCCCATCCAAGATGGCGGCTATGGCCATCGTGAAATTGGTTTCCGTCGATTAACTTGAGAACGCTTTGCACAATCAACCTGAATTTTTTTGTGAGGGTTGGTCTATATCAGGAGAAGGTTCCTTTCGACGACCAGCTCCGCCGCCCATCCAAGATGGCGGCTATGGTGGCCATCTTGAAATTGGTTGGCGTCGATTAACTTCAGAACACTTTGACCGATCGACCTGCAATTTTGTTGTGAGGGTTTGTCTCTTTGTGGAGAAGGTTCCTTTCGATGACCAGCTGCGCCACCCATCCAAGAAAAAAACATTACACCTGGAACTGCCGCTTGCTAGGCGGACGTAATAAGGGGTCATCTCAAAATTCCTTGATGCCCGGAGAGACAAAATTTTTTCATCTCTCTCTCTGGACCCCCTCCCCCTCTAAATGACGAAAAAAAGTCATATGTCTGGCATCAACACTTTTATTTCAGAATTACTTGGTGTTTCTATGGAGGACCAGTAGGGTACATGATAAAACATGATAATCTTCCTATATTGGAAGTTCTCTGGTTTCTTTCTTCTAATTTACACGTGATACCAAAAGTTCTAAAAAAACATGAAATTTTGGTCAGGAAAGTGCTGATCCCTCCCCCCAGACGAAAAAAATTCGTCTCTCTGGGCATCAAGCAATTTTGAGATGATCCCTTATCACGTCCGCTCAGCAAGCGGCAGTACCAGGTGTAACGTTTTTCATTGTGGCCATTTTTCTGTGTGACTCCAATTGTTTGGTACACCCTGGGAGACAGATTCACTGTTTATCTCTGTGTGGCTCATTGTCTAGTCGCTTCTTATTCCGTCAATCTATTGTAATGTTACACTGGCACACGGGCCACACTGAAAAACGTTACACCGGGCCACATGGGATTAGTTATCCCTGGTTCTTCAGTCTGTCGCACATGGGACAGTAAGCCGTGGTGCCTTGTACCTTGTGCCTTTGGAAGGGCAAGTAAAATACCCATCCAACTGAGGAACACAGTTAGCTTGAGATGATCCCTAACCACTTGGTTATCAAGGCAAAAGGATGATCAGGATATTTCACGAACACTTAATATGAATCATCGAGACAAAGGTGCTTTAGGCTGATGGGGGTGGTTTTATGACGAACTGCTATTTTCTTTTATCTTACTTTTCCATTTGAAGAGGTCACGGATATTGTTTTCACAGATAAAACAACACTATTGTCAAAGTTAATGGCTTGCAAAGCATTCAGTATCAGCGAGAAAAAAATCCACATCCGCAAAACGTGCTCATCCCAAAGCGTGTAGTGTCTATCATACCGAAAGCATTTTAATCTAAATCACCCAATGTGCCATTACCTGAGTTATCAGCATCAACGCTGAAGGGTCCTCAAGAGTCTCCACCAGAAAGCAGTTTCCCATTCCGATCCTATAAATGCTGAAGAATGAAATGAACTCATCACAAATTCAAAAGCGGACAAGTCACGATGCATGTCTCGGTTCTTCTCGTCTTGGTTTTTGCTGCAGGAAGCCTAGCGGCAGGTAGGTGTTTGCACAGATTTCCAAACCCAACCCTTATACCTATTAAGCCCTTATTGTTTGGGAAACGCTGGCAGATAGATCGACACGTTTCTCTATCTGTCCTCTCTTGTCAAGTCGCAGCTTATTCAGTCGGACAGTAAAGCTAGGAATCCACTGCTGATTTTGTGCGTTGCGACTTGCTTTGCAACCTGCCGGGGTTGCGATCCCTTACGATCACCTTATAATGACTTCCGACTGCCACGCAAGGTGTTGCCAAAATCGCAACAGTGGATCACCCGCTTTAGTCATTCGGTATACTTCAGGCTGCGGCAAGACCAACTTCCCCGTAAACCAATGGCGTGTGGTCGGTGGCGCCCAGGCCAAAGCCGGGGCATGGCCATGGCAGATATCTCTCCGATTTATGACGAGCCAAACCACCCATCAACACATCTGTGGAGGAACCATCATCGGTGATCGCTGGATCCTAACGGCTGCTCATTGCTTCATGGCGTAAGTAAAAATCACGTGTATCGTCGTTCTTCGGTTACACTCCTTCTGAATTAAAGTGAAAAGCCACAATATTTGTGCTCGGTGTATGAGGTGGAAAATACTTCAGACAGCATTTCTAGACTGGTTCCCGGTCCCAGCAGTGAAGGATAAGGGACCGGTATTGCCTGATGTAACGACGCAGTTGATTGGCTAGCTCTTTTTTATTTTGAATTTGTAACGTCGCAGTTGATTAGTTAGCTATTTTGGGATATGAGATAAGTAAGCTATTTTTCAGTACTGAGGAGATCTTCTGTGACGTCATTTCTATTTATAACCTGGCAGCTTTCTGCCAAGTATGGCCGCCCAATACCGGTCCCTTTCTCCGTGAGGTATGACGTTGGGACCGGGTACTAGTCTAACAGCATTTCAACCACAACCACTGTAGCACCTGCCCCCCCCCCCCCCCAC
>NMRB01002379.1:23092-52049 GCA_002633025.1 Notospermus geniculatus
CCCCCCCCCCCCCCCCCCCAACATTGTCTTGTTCAAAAATACCGTATTGATACTTTAGGACAAGAGGCCGGGTTTCACCAAGCGTTGAGCATTACTACTACCGCGTCCGGGTTGGCGAGCATAGGCAACGGGAAAATGATGGAACCGAGAGAGACCACGGTGTGGCGAAGATCTTTAGGGTAAGACTATTCATCCTCGTTTACTCATATGCAGCATGTTGATTTCTTTCGCACTCCGAGGCGAGAATTTGAGACGTTCGTCGATTTTGGTCTGATCATACTAAAGTTAAGAATCCACCATTGATTTTCAATCTAATTTTACGTTGCGACTTGCTTTGCAACTGGGCACTCGATCGCCGCAGTGGACTCGCTAGGTGTGATTTCTACCAATGGCGAAGATGTGGTCAATTTCAGTCGGCAATCGCTCGGCGACCGGTATCAGTTCCTTGCGTATTCAATCGCAGGTAGCAGGTTGCAAAGCAAGTCGCAAAGCAGAAAATCAGCAGTGGATTCCTAGCTTTAACGACGGGCGCGCAGGTGGAGTCAGATGAGATCGACACCTGAGCTGGCTGTGATTTGGCCGATAAAACTCGATAGGGCAGATAACCAGTCTGACTCCGAACCCGGAGGATTCCCTTTTTGGGAACTACGTCATCAAATACAACGGGGTTTTCCAAAGCAATGGTGCTCACTCATTCAGGAGAACGAATAGAACCCGCCTGGGTGGCAAATTTATCTCCGACTTGAAAAGTCCGAATTTTAGCACCTACTCGAGTCAGAGCGGGAGTGGGAGTTGGACCAGATCTTAATACCCCCGTCACACTTACTATAGATCAGTTCAAATTAGGTCGTCGTTTATGACGTCATGGCGATTTCTTGGCAACCCGCACATGCGCAGTAGCCATTTCCTTGACAACGCGGAGGCTGGTGTGTTTACATTGGTTTCAACGAAGGATTCCGGCAATCGGCAGCATTTTTGGTGGTTCTCTTCGATATTTCTGCAGGGGAGCCCTTAATTACACTGTGAACTGGTCTGGTAACAGTTGAGGAACGGAAAAATCACTGGTTTCCCCGCTGGTTTCCCAAAGTTTGAGCGAAGAATGGGGTGAATTCGCGATCGACCGGCCACGTGCATCGCCATTTTTGTCCATTCGGAGACCCAACCTGGGCGAATTTTTCTATAAATCTCACCCGATTTTCATGATGGTAACGATTTTCAGGAGCACCAGGTTATTATCTCGAGGACCCACACACTTATAAACACAAAGCTGGGCGAAAAGCCCACAGAAAACGGCAAAATGTGCGACCCACCGGCAAATCCTTCGTTGAAAGCCATTAAAACATCGACTTCCGGCTTGGACCAAGGAAAACGGCAAAATGCGCATGCGCGAATTATCCATGGCAATGACCTAATTACGAAGTTTGATCTCATATAGTAGTTCGAATCAGCAGGAATCAAGCAGAACCAGCCGGAATGAGAAAGTTTGCAAAATTCGACCCGGATTCGGGAGAGCTTCGAAGGACACTTGGAATGCACCTCGATAATTTCGAACATGTCCAAGACATTCTGACAGACCACAGGAATGGGCCGGAACATTAGGAATGCAGTCAGAATCCAGTCAGAATTTTTAGAATGTTCTTCGAATGTCCAGGAATGAACTACATAGGAATTGTCATTCCAACGGCATTCCTGCTCATTCTGCCTCTAGTGTGACGGGGGTATAACCTCGCTATCATGTCACCGACAACGTCGTTGGACCCCGGCGTTGGACATGTTGGAGGTACTGTTGTTTTTTGTTTTCGGAGTTGTGTTTGGAGTCGTTTTCGGAGTTTTTAGGAGTTGTGTACATGTGTGACCTTTCGACTACTTACAGCACGAAGGCTACGCTGGAACCTCCCCAACCGACCCCAATGACATCGCTCTCATTAAGCTGAGCTCTTCCATCAGTTTCAACACCCACGTGCAACCCGTCTGCGTCAACAATGTTTACGGACAGTTTGACGGCACTGATGAGTGCTGGATCACTGGATGGGGAGACACTCGTGGTAAACGGAAGACAACAATCATCTCCAGCAGCTGCAGGGCCGTGTGTGGAAAAACGAAAAGTGTCAGCAGGGATGGGACTCTAATGGCACTGGATGGGGTTGGAGGATACAGCGAGGCATGGTCTGCTTCGGGCATGGTGACAAAGGAGCATGTGTTGTAAGTTCTCTAAATCCATATCGACAAGTAAACTCCCTACGCAGTTGTGTACCGCGCCCCCTTCGGTTTACCCGGTCTCCACAACTGCTTCACTTCGTAGAAGTCGCCGCGTTTGGTCAACAGATGGCGTCAGGGCCTGGCGAGAGTTTTATAGCCTATCAGCACGCTGCTTTCAGAACTCTTTGGTCCGTTGGCAACGGATGCTCTTGTGTTACCATGGCTACTGGATCACATGATCCGCTCAGCCAATGAAAAAGTGTCTCAGGCCAGCTTGCTTGAGGGTTGCTCGGTGCTCTCATTGGTTGACTCTCTCAGCGCCATCTGTTGACCAAACGCGGCGAATTTTACGAAGTGAAGCAGTTGTGGAGCGCGGGTAAACCGAAGGTGCGCGGCTCACAACCGCGTAGGGAGTTTAATCGATAGGCACAACGAAGTAGGCCTAATCGGCGGTGAAAAGACCAGTAATAAAAATGTTACATTAGAAGTGGCAGCACACGTCGGAGCACCGCATTTTCAATTTCCCCGGCGGCTGCCATCTTGAATATAACGGTCTGACTTGGGGAAGGTTTTCGGTATTTCTATAGTCAGAAAAAAAGACGTTTCGGTCGACGAAAAGATCATGGTGTCTATGGGACTTTTGCAAAATAAATAAACCGACCATTCTTTACAGGGTGACTCTGGCGGACCATTGGTTTGCAAGAAGGCTGGAACCGGTCGTTACGTCCAGATCGGTGTGACGTCATGGGGTCACGGTGCATGTACCGTCTACGGCAGGCCAAGCGTCTACACCCGTGTGGCACAATATCATTCGTGGATCCAAAATAAGATGGCCTCGAATTAGACCGAGTAGACAATTTGTCTTGTATCTGATGTCAACTAATTAAAGTTAAAACATAAGTCTTTTGTTACTTCCCTCTCTCCTCTTTCCTTCGGTTTTCACAACAACAGTATGCGTAAGGCTAGGGATACACCGAACGCGAGATGCGTATATTCGCGCGGCAAAGGCTTTGTTATTTTCCGCCGCACTGCACGCAAACAAAGGCCTGGTTTCCATTGGCGCGTTTCCGCGCACAGAAACGCGCCAATGGAAAGCAGGCCAAAGGCTTTCAAAGCATAAATCGCGCGCGAATTCGCGTTCGGTGTAGGCTAAGGCTACCAAAGCTCGTGGAACTTATGATGAAGGTATGGCGGCCATTTTTGTTTCGACCCCAGTCCAGCCTCGTTGTTACCACTGGCTATATATAAGTTGGACAGGAGACCAGTCTTATCAAGGTGGGGAGGGAGAATGAGTCACCTAATGCATACTGTTGGGCTTTAAAACGACACCACGTAAGTTCAACCACAGCCTGTCACACACGATTTTTGTTGGCGAACGTGTGTTCGTGAACAAAAATTTGCCCGTCGACAGAATGCCGGGTTTTGGCGCGAACGTTCGTCGTCAGCGCCAGTCACGACCTTTCTCCCAATGGAGCGCAAATCGCCAAATTGTCAGCATCGCTCGTAGAGGATGTTCACATGACTTGCATATACATATACATGTACCATATTACATGAAATGGTCCATGGATCATGTGCTCACCTGGGTGAATGTGCCGGAAGAACGAACAGCATACAAGTGTCAAGTCAATATGTTCCAGGGAAACATACCAGGGTTGGAACTTTCGTTTGTGACATTATTCATATGATATGAGATAAAGTCATTTTCAACATGTACTTGAAGTCCAATAGAGCTAGAATTTGGCAAACATATAGATGGTATCTACATACATATTCGTACCAATTTACATCATTCTAACTGGTGTTCTTCATGAGATACATTATTGGCCAAAGTCCCATTTTCAAAATGGCCGACTGACCACCATAGATATTTGAGGTCGAAGAGAGTCAAAATTCGACGTACGTATAGAGGGTACCTACATACATGTACATACAATTTCAAGGTCAAAACATTTCAGTTGCAGTAATTTATGAGATGTGGGCCAAAAGCCATTTTCAAAGACGGCGCCTGGCAGCCATGTTTGAGGTAGAATCGTGCTGAGAATCGCTGAACACATAGAAGGGACCTACATGTACATACATAAGCTACGTCTATACGAGAGACTAATTTGTCTCGGGTCAACTTTGTCTCGAGACAAAATATCCCGAGACAAGAAACGGAGCGTCTACACGGATTATAGTTCTGGCTTTGAATATGACGTCACAAGTCGTCAACACTGGAGTACACATGCTGCAGAGGCGCAGCGAAATGAGCCGTACATGCCCCAATACAGGCCTTTGTCCCGAGACAAACGGGCGACTGCGTATACATGACAACTGTCTTGAGACAAAATCTGACTCAGGCCAACATAACCCCCCACCCCCACCCTACGGGGGTCAAATTAACCCGAGACAAAGCCGTCTCGAGACAACTTAGCTCGAGACAAGGCCTCGTGTAGACGGTTAACTGGAACTAAAATGCTCCGTGTAGACATAGCTAGTCAGAAGCCTGTAGGGCAAATAGCCACGAAACGTGCCACCAAATGAAAAAATTTTGAATTTTGACCTCTGTGATCTTGAAAAGTAGGTAAAATCAAAAACCCGTTAGACATGTCATACATGTATATCCTTATTAGATCTGCCAATGATATAAATTTCGAGATGATCCAGCCAATAGCTCAGGAGGTATTGCAGTTTTTGTGTTTTCGGTTTCGGCCACCTGGTGGACCGAATCGGACCGAAACCTGGTGTCATAGGTCATCTGTATACATGTACAGAGTTTCAGGGGCCGGTTGCACAAAACTCACGATAGCGCTAACTTGGTGTTACCGCTAACTTTATGTTATAGATGACGTAAAAATCCCTTGTCTTTTTACGTCATTTAACATAAAGTTAGCGCTAAACACCAAGTTAGCGCTAACATGAGTTTTGTTGTGCAACCCAGCCCTGGCCAGCGGTTACAAAACACACACTGCAAACGGACGACGGACGCTGCACCACTACCCGATCAGGGGCCGGTTGCACAAAAAGTTGAAATGATAAAAGTCTGTTAATTTAACTTTTCCTGTTAAATCCTTAACTTTGTTTTAACTTACAAAACTAACATTTTGGGATAAGTCAACGCCAAGATAAACTAACAAGTGATTTTTAATTTTTGTGCAACCGGCCCCTGGACGTTATATTACTGCCCTGGTTATCCAGTGTGTCGCAGTGACATGGTGACCGTTTAGAAGCCACGCCTGTGTGCTACACACCGGTGGGAAAAAAAACTCCTGACTGCTAAACTAGGCTACAGTTATCTGTCTGTATTAACAGATAAATTTAGACAATTAGGTTGATTTTTTATGGGGTGGTATTATCGGAATATTCCACTTGATAAGTTCACAGATGTTGTTTTCATGAGTAAAAAACCAGAAGGCAGTTTCTCATTAGGCCATATAAAAAATCGTTAGTTTATCATCAGTCATACCTGTAAAAAGTGAGGAGGGAGGAGGTTTTTTTATTTTATTTTTCATACTGAAATGTGATCATCGGAAGAGAGCTTTGAAGCACTGCAGCAAAAATCATAAAATGGACCAACCCTTTAGGAACTCAAAAAAGGGTTTTATTTGAAAATGGACAAATACGAGTCAGTGGCCCAACTGAGGATCGTCAGAGTTTGTTGTAAAATAGTAAAACTAGTAGGAAAAATGTTTTTAAAAATTTTAAAAAATATTTGAGGAGGCAAGAAATTTTGAGGCGGCAGGTGATGCTATTAAAACTAAAGATTTTTTATGTGGCCTTACGATCATTTAAATACCGGAGAATGAAATCACCGAATCAGAGATTAAAAAGTGGATAATTCGCAATGCACGTCATCTCTTTTCTTCTCGTCTTGGTATTTGCTGCAGGAGGTTTAGCGGCAGGTAGGTACGATCTAGTTTTGAATTTCGAAATCGAGTTTTGAATTTCAATGTCGAGTTTTGAATGTCGAAGTCGGGTTTTGAATTTCGAAGTCGAGTTATGAATTTCGAAATCAAGTTTTGAGTTTCGAAATCCGTATAACTGTACAATACATGTACGAACAGTTATCTAGGGTTATCGGAACCAGGGTGGGGGTGGGGGATAGATTTTAGAGGATTTGTTTTATTCCTAATAGAGGGTTATGTGCGCCAATGAGTGATAGAGCTACATGTATAACTGAAAACGGAAGGTAACAGGGCATGCCCCTGAATAACTAAAGGTGACAGTAACTAGGCCTAGGCCTACATGATCTAGTAACAGGCGAATGCCAACAGACTCTGCGGCCAAGGTGGAATGGTTGTGGTCAATGTGGATGGTAACTAAGTGGGAGAATGGGTCAGTTGGTGAGAGGATGCATTGTCCTATGGCCAATGCATCCTCTCTCAGAGTGTCGATGTCTTTTCTCCTCTGTTTGGAATAGAGCAACATTGGCCTACGAAAAAAACACAACCGACTGGAATGAGCCGTAAAGGGTGTAGCGTAGGCCTAGGCCATGATGTTCTTCTTCACCATAATCATCTTTCACTTTCTTTCCCCCTCTGTTCGCAATAGAGCAACATGTGGCCTACGAAAAAACACACAACCGACTGGAAGCCGTATACCACCGGTAGGCCTTGCGTCCTGAAAAAAACGTGAAAAACAAACAAAATCCCACTCGACTAACGTGACCTCTTTGGAGTTCTCCTACTCCAACACACACACTGCACTCTCCCACCCCAGAGGCCAACCATACACAATGGACATAGAATTGTTCCAACTATGTCATCAAAATCTGAGCTGTTGAATCGCCTGACTTTTTGCATTCATTTCTGCACTGTACTATACCCCAAACAACGTGTGCATCAAGCCGGCGGCTGAAACCCATGACGTCACGAAAACCTGTGCTGTTCAACCGTCTGACACATGCACACGTTCACTGCCATACATGACGCAGACAAAAACGGCGCTTACAACAGGAGGCGGCATATCGTTACGTCAACAATACTTGTGCTTGTCTCATTATCTCTAAAAACACCCAAATATCTTTGAATTCAACATCGCTTTCTCCACAGTGTAAGTCACTATCTACATCTTTCCCGATTATCTATTGATGGACAGCCATAACAACGAGCAACTTCATCCCCTTGGTGCCAAACGAACGCCTATGAGCTACAAACCCCAAAATCGCCTACACTATAAAAATATCAGGAGCGATCCAAAAAGGCCTTCGTCGTGTACTGCCGCCTGTCGGCGGTTCCGGGATCATTGCGTCAAGAAAACGCCATCGCCGGCAGCGAGGCCCGGTAGCACGGTTGGGTAGACGGCTTGTTCTAACGATGCTGCTGGTTCGACACCCGTTTTCTGCCCAATTTACTACTTTCCATGAAATAAAGGGATCAGTCCTTCAACCCACTTTTCGACATTGCATCTGAACTCGTCCAGCATCACCAGTTGCATGACAGCAGTCACGCGGTGTTGCTAAAAATTTTACTGGGTAGCCATGGTAGCCTGCTTCTGTTTATTCCGATGCTGCGGGTTCGACATCCGTCTTTGCCCATTTTGTACGGCCTCTGTCACACGCTGAGAACATAGAACTAGGACCTTAAAGGCGGCCTTCCACCTGAAAGTTTTCTGTCGCAATTTTTCTTATGGAAACCTATGGAAAATTGTCAGACATTCTGTTGCAGGTGGTCCAAAGTTTGCTCGTGTGTCTATTGTTGAGGACTGCCGCGTATTGTTCGAAAAGATTGCAGACATTTCTGGCGAGGAATAGAACATGTGCTATTCCAAGCAATAACTGTCGGACACAAAAATAACTGGCCGACACAATCTATAAAGGCCTCTTCCACGCTACAGAAATTGATCACGCAACAGAGTATCTGACAATTTTCTATAAGTTTACAAAAGGAAAATTGCGACAGAAAACTTTCAGGTGGAAGTCCGCCCTTAGTCATTCGGTAATTCTTCAGACAGCTGCGGCAAGACCTACTTCCCCGCAAACGAATGGCGTGTGGTCGGTGGCGCCAATGCCCAACACGGTGCATGGCCATGGCAGATATCTCTCCGATTTTTGAGTGTAAGCCGAGCCTACAATATACACATCTGTGGAGGAACCATCATTGGTCACCGCTGGATCCTAACGGCTGCTCATTGCTTCGAATAGTAAGTACAGGTGCAAGATCATCGTCCTTTGGTTGTCCTTCGTCTGGACACGCTGTTAGAAATTACACTGTTAGAAATAACAGAAGATTTTACAGAAAATCTGTGCAGCAGAGTCCCCAGGACGGTTCTGTAAAATTACATGATGTTAGCGCCAACATCATGTTAAATGACGTAAAATGACAATGGATTTTGACGTCATCTAACATAAAAGTTAGCGCTAACACCATGTTAGCGCTAACATGAGTTTTGTGCAACCGGCCCCTGATCTGTAAAATTACAAACTTAAATAAATGTCAACAGAGATTTGACTGGAGGCTGACCAAATTATATTTTCATACTGCCCTCAGAAGGCATCATAATGGGATGTCTAATGGAGTCCAACCAATACAGGAAAACATGAATCATACCATAAAAAAATCATGTAAATTTACAGAAAGTGCTGGGGACTCTGCTGCAGGGAATTTCTGTAAAATTACTGCAGAATTACTACTGTAAATTTAATAATTTCTAACAGTGTATTGTAATAATTTTACAGAAAGTGCCTGCAGCAGAGTCCCCAGAACTTTCTGTAAATTTACATACATGTATATGCTATTATTTATGTTTTCCTGTTTTGGTTCGACTCAATGGGCCGAATTCATAAAACATGTAGCAAAACCTACAAGCCAAAGCCCCAAGGCCAAGCTTTTGCTTGTCAAGGAGAAGCACAAGCCGAAGAATTCGCTCACAAACATATTCATAATCAATTGCCTTACCTAATGGACCTTTTCTTATAAAGCCATGCAAGATCTCCTATCTGATGAAGCTAATGCTCGCAAGACAAAGCTTATAGGGAGTTGCTTGTTCTATGAAGCAAAAAGCGAAACTTTATAAATACCTCTTCAAGAAAAAGCCCAGAAAAAGCAGTTTGATTCCTGCGATCATGGCTGCGCCACGGACCGCCGGCAAAAAATCGTTGCGATACGGTTACGGCGTTCTCCGCACACCAACACTTGCGGCATTGCGATTCGTGACGCCGGTCAAAAATCGCATGCCGTAAGGGATGTGCGCCCATCTTCGATAATCGAAGGCCGATCTGCTCTCCACTGCGTTACATCGCACATCACCCTTCGAGAAATAGACCAGTCGGCGGCGTATCTTGGCACGATGCCAACTTTACCGGTCGACCAATCATATTGCACTTTATATCGAGTCTTCGGCTACCACTATTTGTACCACGATTCACATTTTACAACACCGATTCTGATTGGCCTCTTCTTCTCGAGGCGGCAGATACGCCGTGGACCGGTCAATTTCTCGAAGGGTGATGTGCGATGTAACGTGGTGGTGAGCAGATTGGCCTTCGATCATCGAAGATGTGTGCGCCTGGGTTTAGGCACAAGTAACGGTGTGGATAAGGTGGTGATGCGGTTGTCATCAAAGTAGACATGCGGTAAAACTGCGGCCAAACGTGGTGTTAGAAGGGTCATATCATGTACGGTGTTAACACGGTCATGTACGGTCCATGTCTAGGGATATTAGGGAGTTTTCGCAAAGCCCCCGAAACGCCAACGCGAACGTCTATCCTTTTGTTCGGTGCTCTCTTCGTGGCATCGAACAATGGGTTTGGGGTTCACGTTGGCGTTTCGGGGGCTTTGCGAAAACTCCCTAGACACGGTAACCATTTTTTCAGCGGTTCTGAAGGGTTGTGAAATGTGACAAAACGAGGACAGCAACGAGGCAGCAAGTCGGTGATTCACGGTTTTGATAACCGCCGTGAAAATTTCAAACATTTTTGAACATCCTGTGGTTTCAAAAACGAGGTGGCGGTCAACAGCGGTCAATGGCGAACAACCTCCCGGTGTCATTGAGGTTCAGCGGGGTTTGGAACCGTGTTAAACCACCTTCAAAACCGCCTCCATGTGATGGGGCCTGCTTAAAGGCCTGTTTCCACTAGACCGGTTTCAGCTGCGGTTTGCGGCGCGGGAGCGGTTTTCACAGGCATTGCGATAATTAACACGCCATGTATTGTTAAACCATCGAAGGATTATCCAAAACCCTGTGAAAAAATCCCCGGCGCCGCAAACCGCAGCGGAAACCGGTCTAGTGGAAACAGGCCTTTAGTTACATATCATATCAAAAAATGCTTAATCAGGCGACGCTTCAACCGCAACAAACGCCGCACAGAATATCCACAAATCAGTTACGACCACCTTCCAATATTTGAATTTGTGTCAATATATAGCTCAGCGAATAGGAGCGTAGTTCCAGCAAGCACAGAGCATCTCCTGTACCTTGTACGGGTTGGTGAGAACAGGCACTATATAAATGATGGGACCGAGAAAGACTATCATATTGAAAAGATTTTTAAGGTAAGACTCTACATCCTCATCTTTTCCTGCAAAGTGCACGTGGTGATTTTTCGCCTTTTCCCATTTCGCCTTATTCCCATATTCGCCTTATTTTTCCCATTTCGCCATATTCCCATTTCGCCTTTTCCTGTTTCGTCTTTTCCTATTTTGCCTTAGCCTTATTCCCATTTCGCCTTATGCCCATTTCGCTTTTCTCGTTCCGCCATTTCCCAATTCCCCATATGGTAATTAAGTCTTGCACCCCTTTCAAATATTGGACTACTCTAGGCCTAAACGGATTTTTTCTGTGTGAATTTTTTATTTAATAACAAACTTCACAAAGAAAAATTCCGTTTCTGATAATTTTCCTAAATTGAACTGATTTCTATGAACAAAGTAAAAGTAGGCCTACATTTTAGTGCTTTTTGTGTTGATTATTTCCTAAACAAAATGAATTGAAATGAATTCTTGGGACAAAGTGAAGGTGCGTTGAAGTACTTTTTATGCTGATAATTTCATCCTTAATTAGAATTGACTGAAATGAATTCTAGGGACAAATTAAAAGTATACTTTGAGGTGCTTTTTGCATTGATTATGTCCATATTCAAGTGGTACTTCTTTTGTATTCTTGCAGCACGAGAACTTCAGTGGAAATGCAACCAAGCCGAATGACATTGCACTTATTAAACTGAGCTCTCCCATCAGTTATAACACCTACGTGCAACCCGTCTGCCTCAACAATGTTTACGGACAGTTTGACGGCACTGATGAATGCTGGATCACTGGTTGGGGAGAAACTCGTGGTATGTATCGTCCGAGCCAAAAGATGCTGAAGTTCTCTCTCCTTTTCAGATGAAATTTTCATTTTGTCCACAAAATGCAGTAGCAACTTTTATTAATACCCTCTCCAACCGCATGATCCCCGCATCTGTTGGCAAGGCTGCCTTGCACATCTGGCGATTTCGCCGAGGGCGAACCACAGGAGTGTTTGTCTAGAAAAACATTTATAAAACGTTTTATTGATCACCCTGTATATCGTGTGTACTGATGTACACTGCCCACCCCCACACACTATATACACAGACTTTGTATATAGTGTATGGGGTGGGCAGTGTACATTAGTACACACGATATACACGGTTTTTTTTATGTATACATGTATTTCTAGCCAAGATACGCCGCCGACTGGTCTATTTCTCGAAGGGTGATGTGCGATGTAACGCAGTGGAGAGCAGATCGGCCTTCGATTATCGAAGATGGTATCGTCCCAGCGGAATGATGTTGAAGTTCTCTTTCCTATACAGATGAAATAAAATTTCGTATCCCTGCCAAAACTGACGTCCGTAGGCCTATTGTTTTGTTGCGAGGATGATATGAAGAGATCACCGAGACTTGACACGTATGGGCTTTCGATGTCGTCATTAGGTAAATTTGTGCTATGCCCATCCCGAGTAATATAGCCTACACTAGCAAGAACCCGTGGCAATCGGTGATTCCGAGTTTGGCCGGGGTTGGAATGCACGGCATGGCTGGAATTGGTGCAACACAGTGTGCGGTAGGGAGAATTTAGAAAGCAATCGAAAAACACCGTTAAAAAAGTAAAACTGCTACCAGAACAAAATACTTTTTGAAAATTAAACCACCTGTTGCATAAGGATATGCTATCCTCTATTACCACGCCGAATTTCGAGGCAAAACAAAGCTTCTAAGTGTGACTTTATTGAGCCGACTTCCAGCATTATTATATAGATGCCCGAGAAGAGTATTTCTCGAGTAGTCCTCACGGGCGGGCATGGCACGTCGGAGCGCCAAACTGCCGTGTTCGCTTTACAACGTTCTTTATACGAACCAAAATGGTCGTCAGTGATGGCAGGGATAGTGACGACCGGAAGTAGTCGAGTCCGGACCTGCTGTTGTGGTTGGTTGAAGTTTTGGAACTTCCTGTCACCTTTTTGTCTTCGCCCTCAAGTTTTTCTGCCACAGTCAGATCATTCCTGACTTCAATTTGTCCACAAAATACAGTTGCAATGTAACCACGTTCTCGTTCTCGTTCTCGGGGCGCATCTTAACCTCTCTATTTTCGGCAGCAGTCTTCGGGAAAAAATTCCCGATAAACACTTAAAATAGGGGTACTTTGAATGAATTTTCGCCCGAAAAAAATCTTTAAAAGGGGGGCAAAAGTTTCTCTTACCGAAAAAATAATAAAAAGGGGTATGGAAGTCCTATTCTCAATGAAAAAGCCTGTAAAAAGGGGGTGAAAATCCCTTGGTTCCTTCAAAATTAGGGTGTCTAATTGCATAAAAAATCCCGAAAGGGGGGGAAAATATCTTGGTTCCTTCCATTGGGGGTCTAATTGGATGAAAAAAGCCCGCAGAAAGGGGTGGAACATTTTCCTTGGTTCCTTCCATGAGGGGGGCCTTTACAAACTCAGGAGCAAGCATATGTGTACCCTAAAATTAAGGAGTGAGGGGGCCGGGACTTTCTCTCGGCTATAGGATTCGTACGCATGGCGGTCGCTTTACAGCTATACGATTCTTTTCTTTTAAGCAAAGGAGGACAATTATCACCTCCAACAGCTCCAGGGCCATGTGTGGAGGAACGAACGCTGTCAGAAAGGGTGGCGTCCTGGCACTGGATATGACGATTTGAACAAGGTGCATCGTGGCATGGTCTGCTTCGGCTATGGTGACAAAGGAGCATGTTTTGTAAGTTCTATAAATCCATGTGAAAAAGAATCAAACAGTGGAACACTGAAAAACTCTGCTTCATCAAAATGACGAATTTAGGTTCGTTTCCGATTTATCACCAAACTGAGTATCTAATTCGTCGATATGACAATCCAGGGTTTGTCATTTTGACGACCCCTTTTGTATCTCAAACAATCTCCAAAACTTGACGCTAGGTGGCGATATGTGCAATGACGTCAATCATATCAGAAATTTACTTTAAGAAATTACCAAAATCCAAAATACTATGTAAATTTAGAACAGGAAACTCAAAATTACCTGCTGTATTAGATAGAAAATTTGGAAGAGAAATAACAACGACTGAATGTATCTTCTGTGGTAAAAATGATGTTCTTGATGAATTCCATTTTCTAATGAAATGTAACTACCTACATGCACACCGTCCATCCTATTTTCCTATGATTTCCCCACCTAGTATTATTTCATTTAAGCAAGTCATGTCCTACAAAGGTGCATTAAGGCTAAAACAATTATCCTACTTCTGTAATACCATAATGAAACTTTTTTAACACACCGCCTGTTCGTAGTAAACTTTCCCGTTCGATGTAGCTTAATATATGTACCGCCATGTAAATATGTTTAAGAGATTTTGTCAGTTCCCTCTGATACCTATTGTAAAAGGTTAGAGAGTAATAAAGATTATGTTATATTATGTTATGTTATGTTACTCGGGAGTACTCGGCAATGTTCGGAATCACTCGGGAATCTTCGGCAATCTTCGGTTTTTCTCGAATATCTCCGTTATTTAATAACATATTCCAATGAAACCAAGACGACCTTGATCCTTGACCTCTCACCTTCCTCGCTGACCACTCGGACACACAAAAAAACCTGCAGGAAGGAGCTAACAAGGTTCAGGCAGGATCATCCGCGACTTTGCACCCCTAGCGGAGGAATTTGGAACTAAGAGAAGCGAGATACGCCCCCTATTGAATTCAGACGCCCTCTATTGCCTTCATTTCTTTTATAACAGGGTCTTAGTTTTGTACTGTGGGGTCTTACTTTTGTAGGTGTTAGGTCTTTGTAGACACCCGGTAGGCCTAAGCCTGTCGTGCAGTGTCGATCACTCAAATCAAATTCGCAACTGCCCTATTTAGCGGGGGGGGGGGTAGGAAGCAGCTGCCCCTCCTCCAGAGCCAACTGGGCCTAAAAAACGTACGCCTATNTTTTAAAATCGACTGACCCGGCTGAAGGACAGCGTTGGGTCAGTCCACTTTAAAGCGAATGGCTCGCGGGGTTTGTTTTGATTTTTGGTGGTACCTCCCATAGAGAGTGAACCTAGTCTCCAGGCAAAGTCGTGCTTCAATCATAGGCAAAACCTGTGCAAATATGCGAACGTGCACCTGGGGGACGAGGTTCCATTAAAAATTTGTTAAAATGGGTTAATGACAGTTTCAAATACATTTTGTACTATTCACATTGATTTCGGTAGATTTTGCAGAATACGCCTCCGAAGTTTGGCTGTCTAATGCATTTGCCATTAAACTAAAATCCTTCTTTCGCCTTTTTCTCAAAACGGCGCTTGATTTGAGGATATGTCAACAAACAACTGTCAACAAACCCCGCGAGCCATTCGCATTAAAAACACCCCTAGCGCATCCATTGAGTTTTGTCGCAAATGTGCGCTTGGCTTAACGGTTGTTACATGAACGGTATCGGTTCAACACGAGGTAGGATAAACAGACCGACCATTCTGTATTTGCAGGGTGACTCTGGCGGACCACTGGTTTGCAAGAAGCCTGGAACCGACCGTTACGTCCAGATCGGTGTGATGTCATGGCTTTACCGTACCTGCACCACTTACGGCAGGCCAAGCGTCTACACCCGTGTGGCACAATATCATTCGTGGATCCAAAATAAGATGGCCTCGAATTAGACCGAGTAGACCATTTGTCTTGTATCTGATGTCAACTATTAAAACATAAGTCTTTTGTTATTTCCCTCCCTTTGCTTCGGTTTTCACAAAAGAGTATGTGTTAGGTTTTGTATCTCGCGACGGCCGACGTAACCTTTGACCTTTAGACAACGTCGTATATGCATGCTCGATTAGTCTGTTCATATCTTCTATTTGAATGATCTAAGTTACCAATTAGATATTGGGAGTGTTGCTACACATAAAAGAATGAGTTGAAGCATGTCACCTTACCTGATGATGGGTTAGTCACGCTATAACAGCTCGTTGAACTTCTCCTTGAAATGGCGCAATGCATCGCGCACGTGTAAACTGCACTGAACACCATCGCGAAATGAAATGGGTTTTGAGAAAGGGATCCGTTATGTTGGCCTTAGGCGAAAAATGAAAATAGCAGAAAGATACCGCCAAGAAAGACAAGTCGATTGGCGTATGTTTCATCAAAATCGGCCCAGCCATTGCGGAGCTATCGTTGATAAACCTCGCGCCAATCGGAACTGGAATGGAGAGTAGGCGCATATGTGCGGCAAATCTCGATGCGGTAGGGGCATTTTCAAAGTTGACTGACCCAACGCTGTCGACTCGTCATTCATCCGGGTCATATTGACTCTGGAAGAAGTTCGTTGATTCACTCAGGGTTCGTGACATAAAAATGTGATTCTGACATGAAATGCAAACAGGCCGGATGTACCCTGTTTGCGCCAGGTTTTCACGACAGCTGAAATGTCGAAATCCACAACCTTCGAAACGAGCTCAAAATAAGATTTTTAATAAGGCCCCATAAAAAATATTAGTTTACATGGTTTATCATCCTTGTCACCTGAAGAAACTGATGAGGGAGGGCGATTTTTTTTTTTTTTTTTTTTTGCTTTTCCTTAAGCCTGGCGCACACGAGAGCTTCCTGCTTACGGAAAAGTTCATTCGTGGTACTTGACTTAAGGAGGAAGCTCCCGTGTGCGGTGGGATTCGAAGCTTCGTGCAGGCGTGGCGAAAAATATCAAACTGGTTTGATATTGGCTGCAGCGCCTCGAATGACGAAAATCAGTCGTGAATCGCACCGCACACGGGAGCTTCCTCCTTAAGGCAAGTGCCACGAATGAACTTTTCCGTAAGCAGGAAGCTCTCGTGTGCGCCAGGCTTTAGACAATAAGTTCAGTTTGGATTGCCCCTACACATAGAGAACCATTGAACATTGTACAAAATCATGGGCGTACAGTATTGCGCAGTGCATTTGCAATTCAATATACATGTACCATACACTGTGAAGCATGGACACTACCACACAGTCTCATCATGTGCTTTTGTTTTGACTGGAGACTGACCACGTGGCTTTGTTGTGTCTGGTTTGGGACCACCCCATTTCATGTCTGTAGGGGTGCAGGAACCTGTTTCATGTAGTCTTCGCATCATAAACGTGCTCAGGCATGTCAAAGAGATGTACCTTCCACCCATATAGAGTGAAATTAAAAAATAAAAAAATTTCCATGCGGCCAGAAAAAGTGACGCGGGCGGGGATGATAAAACAATTTTTTTAATGGGGCCTATCTGCCCAAAATTTATTGATCACGTTGAAATTTTGGAAACCAGCTGCGACAATACCGTAGAATAAAAAGACCGGATCGGAGATTCAGAAGTGGATAATTCGCGCAATGCAAGTCATCTCTTTTCTTCTCGTCTTGGTATTTGCTGCAGGAAGTTTAGCCGCAGGTAGGTACGGTGGCCCATAAGGGACATTTATTTTTCATTTTATATTTTCATTGTTTTTTCATGCTTTTCTCCGTGGAATAAACTTTATTCCATGGAGTAAACTTTTCTCGCGGAAATCACGTGACTTTATTCCACGCGGAGAAAAGTTCACTCCACGGAATAAAGTTATTTCCGCGGAGAAAAGTTTACTCCACCCGGAGATACGTTTACTCCACGGAATAAAGTTATTTCCGCGAAGAAAAGTTTACTCAACCCGGAGATACGTTTACTCCACGGAATAAAGTTATTTCCGCGGAGAAAAGTTTACTCCACGCGGAGATAAGTTTACTCCACGGAATAAAGTTATTTCCGCGAAGAAAAGTTTACTCCACGCGGAGATAAGTTTACTCCACGGAATAAAGTTATTTCCGCGGAGAAAAGTTTATTCCACGCGGAGATAAGTTTACTCCACGGAATAAAGTTATTTCCGCGGAGAAAAGTTTACTCCACGCGGAGATACGTTTACTCCACGGAATAAAGTTATTTCCGCGGAGAAAAGTTTATTCCGCGGAGAAAAGTATGAGATAAATAAAAATATAAAATGAAAAATAAATGTCCCTTATGGGCCACCGTTGGTAGGAATCTGTGCACACATCTTTGAAACCGATTCTCCTTCCACGGGAGAACGGGTCCATCTAGATTAAAAGTGTTTCCAGGAGGTGACCGAAATAACACGGCGTGTAAAATATTTCTCCGTCGTGACGAAAAAAAATGGGGGGGAGAGAGGGGTATCGAACCCGCAGGGTCGGCGTTGCAACAAGCAATAAAAATTAGCGCACAAAGAACGGACTTTCCCTCGGCAAAATCCAAAATATGCCTTTTCTGTAGCGAAGTTGCAACCGACGACGGGCGGAAGACTCGAGTTCGAAACGACATTCGGAACGACCTGAGGCGAACTGCTATCTGTCGTCACTGGGCGGCGCATTTCACCTCGGACACAAGTCCAAGGCAGCCATGTTGTTTATCATCAACTCCACGTGACCGCCGTGGGACTATTTTCGCCGAATTTTGGCCCGTTAAAATGTTCAGCCGTACTTGCTCGATAAGTTGAGGCATATTATATATAAACTTACCGGTATCTCACCCAATCTGCCGTTTTTATGTGACCTATTTAGTTCATGCGTAGGAGTGATGAGGCGACCCCGCATCTGAACTCTCACAAACGGGCAGCAATCGTTGCGCGTTCAAGATGGCTGCCTTGGAATTGTGTCCGAGGGGAAATGCGAGTATCTACGGAAATTGCCGAGCAGTTGCCTTCGGAAGTTCCGAATGGCGAAACGACTGACTGGTAGAGGTGCCCGGCTACCAGGGGTAGCGAGCATAAAGGGGTCGTAACCCTACGTCAGGCCTAAGCCAGGCGTAGTGCTGGTCGATGCCCTATCCTCGACCAGCACTACGCCTGGTTTAGGCCTGACGTATAGGGTTACGGCCCCTTTATGCTCGCTACCCCTGCTCCCTGTACGGCCTGTGCCACACGCAGACAACATCGAACCAGTCCAGAGACTAAGGGCCGTATTCAAAAAGGGTGTTTAAGACTTACATGTAGACGCGTGTAACTTCGTCAAATTCATGGTGGAAGTGTGTGCATTTAGTGAACTTACACGCGTCTATTAAGTCTTAATCGCGCGATGATCACCCTTTTTGAATACGGCCCTAAGTTTAGCGAATTTACCATGGTCAGCGCACGGAAAATCCATTTTCAAATCCGCAATATCAACATACATGTACTACTTTCACTTTATTTTGAGCAATCATTCGAAAGAATCGCCTTTTTAACATATCTGCAAATTAACCGCTATGACGTAGTTTGACCTTCTGTCCCTAATTTCCATAAATGAATAATAATTGATGGAGCGTTGGTCAAAATCATTCGTGAATGGTCGGAAACTTAATATCCTTCTTCAATTATATAAACTAGACGCGATGAACGCAATTTTATCTGCCAAATCTAAAATCGGAGCCTACCCCTTTTCAATCTCGTACCCAGAGATTCGTTACGCTCGGGCCGAGGTTGTAGGTCGCTCGACTAATCTCTGGAGACGGCTAGCCATATCACGCCTCGGGTGTGATTTTTGGTATCGTGCAATTTTAGACCGAATTTTAACCACAAATGCACTGAAATGACTTGAGATGACTTGAGTATAAAATGTTACACACAAAAATGTCCTTAGAAAGTTTTTTTCGAGGGATCTGTTGTATTTATTGAGGAAAATCCACAGCAGTTGGCGCACTGTATAAACTTGGAGTGAAGCGGGATGCGCTGTGTGTAACGCATTTGCCATTGCATTTTGGTTCCCGAAGCCACCGCTAGGGCTTAGCCGTCTCCAGAGATAATAGTGTAGCGACCATCAACCTCGGCCGAGCGTAACTAATCTCTGGGTACGAGATTGACCCCTTTTGTAACAAGGCTGCCAATGACTGCACTGCATAGAACACACTCCTTCGCAGAGGTCAGTGCTCCACTACGTTACGCTATACTGACTCTGCCAACATACGGCCGAACTACTTCCAGATCCTCCGCGGCAGACGAAAACAAAATGTGGGGAGAGAGGGGTGTCGAACCCGCAGCGTCGGCGTTGCAACAAGCAATAATGAAATGGTCCATGGACCATGTGCTCACTTGTTTGGACATACAGTGTAATGACAGAGAGAGGTACATGTCAGTTATGAGCAATCTGGGTCAAGTCATTCCCAAGTTGCAGGACTTCAATGATTGTTGGGTTATGCCGCCTGGCGGCCATATTGGATGTCCGATCGGGCCACAACTTCACATGCACATAAAGGTCATCTAGAGGGAGCCACATAGCACATTTGAGCGCTCTGGGTCTAGTCGTTCCTGAGTTATAGCACATTTGATGATTTTCAGGTTACGCCACCTGGCTGCCATATTGGAAGTTTAATCAGGCCGAAATTTGACGTGCTTGTAAAGGTCACCTAGAGGGAGGTAAATATCAATTTCGAGAACTCTGGGTCAAGGCGTTCCTGAGTTATAGCACATGGTCGATTTTCACGTTACGCCACCTGGCGGCCATATTGGATGTCCGATCGAACCGAAACTCGGTAGTTTTGAAGGTACCCCTCTAATACATGTTTATGCACGATATGAAGATGCTCGGTGAAATAATGAAGACCTGTGGCAGGTTCGTCACTTTTGTCGAACTTTGACCTCTGTGACCTTGAAAAGTAGGTCAAATAAAAAACCTGTTATATATGTTATGTATCGTAATTAGATACACCTAAGATAAAAATTTGGAGACGATCCAGTCATTAGTTCAGGAGTTATTGCACTTTTTGTGCTTTTGGTTTTGGCCACCTGGAGGCCAAGCCAAGAATCGAATCGGACCGAAACTTGGTGTCATAGGTCATCTGACCTAGGGGTATATATGTACTAAGTTTCAGATCAATAGCTCCAGCGGTTACGAAACGTGCCCTGCTAACTGACAACGACGGACGACGACGACGGACGACGGACGCCGCAGGACGATAAAAGCTCACGAGTGAGCTAAAAATTAGCGCGCAAAGAACGGAATTTCCCTCGGTAAAATCCAAAATATGCCTTTTCTGTAGCGAAGTTGCAACCGACGACGGGCGGACATCCTCCCACAGCAGGGGTTTTTACCTCGCTCCTCTTCATCCGCTCACACAAACCCCTGCCGAAATTCGCCGGAATCCGTGGAGTATCAAAGCCATTCCAGCAAATGTTCATCCCCACCATCTCATCCAAAGTTGGCCGCTGATTGATACACATGAACTACGCAGGTTTGAACAAAGCTGACCCAGGTCAACATGAAATTACTCCCTCGGCGTATCTGTTTGCCGACGTGTGGCCTGAGAATGATATACATTCTGTGCGATGAATGTAGGGTAGGCTGAACTCAACTTAGATTGAATCCAGCGGTGTAAATAGGTTAATTGTCGGCCTGGGTCAGCGTAAACAATGTCAGCTGCTTGGCTGTGAATATTACAAGGGCCGTTATATATGTATACGTGTAACTGATCTCTAGTTAGGGTGAGCTGGGGAAGCTGAGGTACTTCAGCACTGTGTTGTGCGTGACACTACGAGACAATCTACGTGTAATGCCTGTCATCTTAAGGTGACTCAGAATGGCGTTCGCTGATTGGGCGCATTTTCTCGTGCGCCAAGTANATTTTGACGCGAAGTTAATTCAGGAATATTAAAAAATCCAGCGAGTTTGTCAGCGAATCGAGGAATGTTTGAAACCACCATATTTGGGAGTGACCATGGCGGGATAGAAGCTTCGCTGTGATTGGTTGTATTCAGCGACAGATTTTCTGTCGCCAGTTCCACAGCGAAATGGCGCCAATTTCAACAGGGCCTCGGACGTGCGAGTAGGGGAGCGCGTTTTAGAGGACCTGTTGCAAGAGGATGGTAATTACTATGAAAATCGCCTTTTTTCACAAGTCATTCGGTAATTCTTCAGAGAGCTGCGGCAAGACCAACTTCCCCGTAAACGAATGGCGTGTGGTCGGTGGCTCCAAAGCCCAACGCGGTGCTTGGCCGTGGCAGGTATCTCTCCGATTTATGCCTCGTTATCAACACGTCTGTGCAGGAACCATCATTGGTAATCGCTGGATCCTAACGGCTGCTCATTGCTTCTACAGGTAAGTACAGGTGCAAGATCATCCGTCCTTTTTTTGCCCGTCGTCTGGATCTGCTGAACAAATTGAAACCTTTGTCCTAGGTCTAATTTTTGGGAGGCAGGTGTGACAGGAATCAGCGTCCTAGGAATGCAGGTCATCCAAACAATAGCCCGCTATTGTAAGGTTATATTCGAATGGTCATGGTCTTAGCCATATAATAATCCGTCGCTGAACAATAAGACCGGACTTTGATTCCAGGGGGACTTGGATTCGTTTCACACCTGAATGCCTCTGCTTTGCACAACATTGCAAAAATGCTTGCACAGAATATCCACAAATAAAATTATACGACCGCCTTCCAATATTTATATTTGTGTCATGCCCTAGTTACACCTATATCTGAAATCCCCGTGCTTTTTGAGACACGGGTTTTTTCCGAAGCAGAAAAAACACGGCGTTGACACGGCGAGCGGTTACACTGTACTTAAAGCTGACGTGAACGAACAAAAAGCCCCCATGCGACGAGCAAGAGAATTGCAAACGCCCTCCAAACACCTCAGACGAAGGCTCGGATCATGATAGACCCCACGACGCCAGGAGGGCGCCACCTTATTTACCTTCAGGTAACAGAGCTGTCAACATCTCCGGATACCTCTAACACTATACTCAAAGAAAAAAAATTGTAGTCATTTAGACGGGATTCGAACCGTCGGCCTTCTGATTTGTAATCCACCACTCAATCCATTCGGCNGTTTGCGAACTCAAATTTTGACAACCTGTTATAACTTAATTAACTCCATCGTAATTAGTCAAAATGAACAATTCTTTCACAGAACGGGAGCTTAAAGGTTGTAGCTAAAACATCTGTTAACATCAGTTTGTTACTTTTTGTCATGAATATGTTAGGACGCTTTTTTTCAAAGAGCGTCAATAAAGTCGGCATAGGCAGCCCCCCGCCTTAAGGGAACGAAATGTTTTTTTTTAAATGCCGCAAACAGGACTGGCAGCGCTCAGAAACATGTAAATCTGTGTCCCCCTAAAATTTACTTTCTTCACTTAAAATGCGGTTGGTAATAAGTTCCGTAACCCGGCGATAAGGGCACTGCATGTAGGTAGACTGGTCCCCTGGCCTATCGTACCGCTCCGTGCCCCCACTACTACGACAGGCCGCGTCCCCCATGTTGCCCACGTATGCAAATGAGCAATTAAAACTCGTAACGTTTCGGGAATCCCGGAGTTACCCGAAGCGACCCGAAGGCCATTCGGCGCTAATTCGGGCCACATCGGCGGTGCAGCAAGATGACGGAAGATTTCAACCAAGTTTTCGAATTTTTGCATATAAAAGCTGAAACTAATCACATGATCGACGACTTGAAGCCTCAATGCCAGTGTACAGGGATACGTCGGGAAAATTACCCATACTTTATAGACTAGCCGAGGCACCAGCGGTATTTTTTGCAATCCTGCCAGTGATCATCGTACATTCCTTGCACCTATGCACCAACCACCACTTCCTTGCTTTTACGGACGTCAAACTTTAGACATTCACATGGCACACTCCTGCATCCATGCCGACTCATGACATATGCAACCCACGTTGTGCTGTTTTGACAAGGACTATCCCCGATCTAAAAATACATGATGAGCTCATGGCGCGACCGTTTGATGACGTCTTACTGACCAATCACATGCCGAGTTGGCTCTCAGGATGCCTGTCGTAGTATAGTGGAGGCACGACCTACGACAAGGGACCAGTCTATGCATGTAGGCAACTCTCCGTACTCAAGTGGCTACTGGAGGCGTGAAATAGCCTATGCATGCGCAAGACTCATCGATTTGCATCGCCGTCTGTCGGGGTGCTTGGAATTACAGGTAGACACGGAGATTTCGCGACACTACATAAAATACCCGTGTCTAAAATAGCCCTGGCGTAGCCCCTTCAAGCTCGATGGGGCTAATAAGCACGGGGATTGGTACACTGGTCTACATGTATCTAGACTCGGCGATTTATACTCCCATCTCTACCTTGAGCCCCGGAAGTTGGCAGGGTGTCCCTTTTCGATTGCATTTCCGAAGTCAAACAGTCTCGCGCACACCAAACTAGGCCACGATGCATTCTTCCAATTCGGCGATGCTGCGTTGTGCTCAACTAAATTTCAAATTCAACTATGATGCCGTCATTCCTATTATAGACTGACCAAACAGAGACAATCCGGGTACGCGGTTGATTATGTAGGTCAACCTCGCACCAATCGATACCTACTTCTGATAAGTCAACAGACTTTTGAAATAGAATTTGAAAAGGGACACCCTGCCAACTTCCGGGGCTCAAGGTAGAGATGGGAGTATAGACTGGTACCCGGTCCCTACATAGCTCAGACGGAGAAAGGGACTGGTATTGGGCGGCCATACTAATGGCAGAAAGCTGCCATAATATGACGTCACATAGGATTCCCCTCAGTACTGAGAAATAGCTTACTTACCTCACATCCCAAAATAGCTAACCAATCAACTGCGACGTTACAAATTCAAATTCAGAAAGAGCTAGCCAATCAACTACGTCGTTACATCAGGCAATACCGCTCCCTTATCCTTGAGCTGTTGGGACCGGGAACCAGTCTAATGGGAGTATAGGTGTAACCGCAAAATCCCCGGGGTAAGCACGGGGATTTATGTTGTGTAACCACTGCTATTACACACAGGACAGCGAACAGGAGCGTCGTTCCAGCATTCTTGGAGCATCTCCTGTACCGTGTCCGGGTTGGTGAGCCCAGGCGGACTGAGGGGACCGAGAGAGACCATGACGTGGAAAAGATCTTTAGGGTAAGACTCCACATCCTCTCGACGGCCCCCCACCATTTTGGTTTCGACGAAGATTTTGTGCATTGTCACGACAGGTAGCGATCGTACCTCGCACTGATCTGTCACCGCGCGCTCAAGGCATCATGGGAAATCTTGGGACTACTTGTGGCATTTTCAGCTCAATCTCGTACCCAGAGATTCGTTACGCTCGGGCCGAGGCTGTTGGCCGCTCCAGTGTAGCGACCTTCAACCTCGACACCATGTTCCCGGAACGCCGCGACGCGGCCAATCTGCGAAGCAATCTGACGTCAAAAGTGGAACGCTGCTGTGATGGTTATGTAAATAATTTTTCGAGAATGACTAAAAGTGGGCTGTGCTTCGCGACTAAGGCGCGTTTGAGGCTGGAACGCATGGGGAACGATGAAGACCGTAAAGACTGAAGTTTGAGACGTGGAATTGAGTAAGCAGAGCGTGAAATTATTATTTGCGGGCCTAATTTAGGTTTGGTGTATACGTCACACAACGCCGCCACCTGGTTACCCAGCCTCGTCCCAGGTGCTGGCTCAAGCCGAGCGTGATGGAATCACGCAATCGACGTCATCTTCGGAGGTACTCGGCTACATTCGGACGGCCATCATAACCTACCTCGACTGTATATAGGAGCCTCATCATCTCGCAAATCACGAGATAATTCAGTGATTCGCCGCAGTGAGTGGGTCGTCTGTGACATTGACCGTAACCTTCCGCACTTGATGATATAGTGCAGACCAATGCTGATACTTTTTCACGTATAAATGGGTTCTTTGCGCATTATATCGGTGGGATAATTTTATTTATTGTAGAATCTGAAGTTATTCAGTGGATTAAGGCACATTTTAGGCAGTGATAACACCGAGGATGGACAACGTTACAATGTCGAAACAAAATGGCCGACCAGCCTTCACTTCACCACTTCAGAAGTTCAACCTGCTGCTATAGCGTGAGTGACCCTTCATCAGGTAAGGTAACATGCTTCAACTCATTTTTCTATGTGTAGCAACACTCACAATCCCTAATTGGTAACTTTGATCATTCAGATCGATTTATTTGAACACTAGTCTTGTCGAGCATGACCGAAGAAGTAGATCCCGGAGCAATATGGCGCTGTTCGATATACGTCAGAGTTACGATGTTGGCACGAATCGTTCTCTGACGTTCAGATTGGGAATCACGACGTCGCCCGTGTTGCGCTTTTTGCACATGCGTATCTTCCCCGAATGTCGACCGGGGCAGGCTCGAACCAACCGTGGCTCGGAGCGTAGGCCTGTAACACACCCGAACCATGGAGAGGTACACCCCTCCATGGTTCGGGTGTCCATCGTTCATGTCATTGTATGCCAAGCCACTGTTGTCGACGTTACAATTAATACACACATATTGGCCTACTATTACATGTATCTCAAGCCGCCCAGCTGAATGACTGGTTCCGATTCCTCTGGGTCGAGCGTAACTAATCTCTGGGTACGAGATTGATTTTCAGCTAGTATGTACTTAGTGAATGCTGTCGGGGTCATAACCCAATATCACCCTTTTCTTCTCAACAATGTCATATCTATGACAATTTCTCATCAGAAATGAAATATCAGTCAATTATTTGCAAAGTTTGCAAGAAATAAGCCTCATATCGCTATTTTCCTAGGATTTACGTTCGTGGCGCAGTAGTTCACGTGATTATCCAGTTCAAGTTGTGATTTGGCTCGCGTATTTGGCTCACAAATTTTGGTGTGATGCGCCGCGCGCGGACACAGGTTGGTGCGTGCATACCCGAGCGCCGCCTAGCGCCGACCTGTGAGACACAGTGAGATTGTGTGCTCGCGCACTTATCTGGTGGGCAAATCAACGTATAGGATTGGTCGGGCGATACGAATTTGCCCACCAGATGTAACTGCGCATGTGCAGTTTGCAAGAAATCCAAGATGGCGGGGCCGTCGACGTCTTGATTTAATGCGAGAACCATAGGGACTTGACGTGTACGCGGTATGATGTTATACCCCGTACGCATCAAGTCCCTGTGGCGAGAACGTATGACCTTCTGCTACTTTGATCTGATGATGGTGTGACGACAAAAATTCACGATGGGTGGCAGGTGGAGTCAGATGAGGCATGGAAGTATCTGTATAATACTTCCATGGATGAGGTCAACCCGGGAGGTCAACACTGTTTAAATTTAGTTTAACCCTCAGTGCGTGATCTGTCTGACAAAAACCGATACGTCACCGCCAAATTGTTGGGGATATGACCACGCGATGAGTAGGGTTAGTAGCGCCTGGCGCCACAGGCCCGACTTGGAGATCTTCCGGTAACTAAAACGCTGTCGTGCCAAGCCGGTGGTGTAGGCGCGAGTAAGTTTCCGAACGCGCTACTTTGGTTGGATATCAAGCTACCTTTAAAACGAATCCGGTAATTTCGGGATTTGCGATTTTTTTCGGTGAAGTACCGGTAACCCTCATTTTCTGGTCCACAACATTTAATCACACCATCAATTTCTTTCATGGTCATTTTTGGTGCATAAGCGTGGGATAGGCCTACACTGTTTTACAATTTGGATGGCTGGTTTTGCTTCTATGCGTCAACGTCGTCGCCAAGGTATGGCGCAACGAAATGCTGTTGCAAACGCCTCGCCAACATTGAAATCTATTATTGTGTTCATCTTCACTGAGTTCAGGTGAAGACTCGGCTTCTCCTCCCTTGACCTTCACGCAAGCAAACCACATTCCGTGTTCAACGGATTTCCCCCGTCCCAAAAATAGCAACCAATCACTGCAAAGCTTGCACCGACCCACGTGCATGACGTGTTCCCGGTAGTGACGTTGACCAATCAAAATTGGATGAAATGACATCATTGATATTTTTTCTTCCGTGAACGACGAAAAAACGAGGCTTCTGATTGGGCGCGCGAGAAAATCCCAAAGCGTTGAACACGGAATCTGGTAGCCTGGTTCCACTGGCCTCGACAGACCACCCCAACGCCATCATTCTGTCGAGGCCAGTGGAACCAGGCTAGGAATCTGGCTGCTTGCTGCAGAGTGTAGGAAGAGGTTAGCCGATTTCTACACAGAATGGGATTTATATTCTTGCAGCACGATAACTACAGTGGAGATCCAGTCAAGCCCGATAACATCGCGCTCATTAAACTGAGCGCTCCCATCAGTTATAACACCTACGTGCAACCCGTCTGCCTCAACAATGTTTACGGACAGTTTGACGGCACTGATGAGTGCTGGATCACTGGCTGGAGGAAAACTAGCGGTAGGTATCGTCCCATCTTCGATGATCGAAGGCCGATCACCGCACATCACCCTTCGAGAAAGTGACCAGTCCACGGCGTATCTGCCGCCTCGAGAAGAAGAGGCCAATCAGAGTCGGTGTTGTAAAATTTCAATCGTGGTACAAAGAGTTGTAGCCGAAGACCCGATATAAAGTGTCATATGATTGGTCGACCGGTAAAGTTGGCATCGTGCCAAGATACGCCGCCGACTGGTCTATTTCTCGAAGGGTGATGTGCGATGTAACGCAGTGGAGAGCAGATCGGCCTTCCATTATCGAAGATGGTATCCGCGTCCCAGCGGAATGATGTTGAAGTTCTCTCTCTTCTATACAGATGAAATAAAATTTCGTATCCCTGCCAAAACTGACGTCCGTAGGCCTATTGTTTTGTTGCGAGGATGATATGAAGAGATCACCGAGACTTGACACGTTTTGGGCTTTCGATGTCGTCATTAGGTAAATTTGTGCTATGCCCATCCCGAGTAATATAGCCTACACTAGCAAGAACCCGTGGCAATCGGTGATTCCGAGTTTGGCCGGGGTTGGAATGCACGGCACGGCTGGAATTGGTGCAACACAGTGTGCGGTAGGGAGAATTTAGAAAGCAATCGAAAAACACCGTTAAAAAAGTAAAACTGCTACCAGAACAAAGTACTTTTTGCAAATTAAACCACCCGTTGCATCAGGATATGGTATCCTCTATTACCACGCCGAATTTCGAGGCAAAACGAAGCTTCTAAGTGTGACTTTATTGAGCCGACTTCCAGCATTATTATATAGATGCCCGAGAAAAAACCTATATTTCTCGAGTAGTCCTCACGGGCGGGCATGGCACGTCGGAGCGCCAAACTGCCGTGTTCGCTTTACAACGTTCTTTATACGAACCAAAATGGTCGTCAGTGATGGCAGGTATAGTGACGACCGGAAGTAGTCAAGTCCGGACCTGCTGTTGTGGTTGGTTAAAAATATTGAGTTGAGAACCGAGCGCCAAATTCGGCATTATTGGTTCTATAGACAATATTGGGCGATTTTAATGTAATGCAGGAGGAAACCGGAGTGCCCGGAGAAAACCTGCGCTGTCAGAGAGAGTCGCCCTCTCTATCACATGAGACACTGACCCGACCGGGAATCGAACCCGCGACCTCAGAGGTGACAGGCGCCGATGTTTCCATTGCGCCACTCTGACAGCC
>NMRB01002379.1:61497-82238 GCA_002633025.1 Notospermus geniculatus
CCCCCCCCCCCCCACACACACACTATCATCCCCTTTTCTCAAGATTGAAACAAAATTCCCCTCTCACTTTCAAACCGCTACCCACTACGTTAACCCAGCTCCAAAACTGTTTCGGCTCACGCGGTTCTCAAAAGATGACTGATAGACGGCGTTAGTGTTCGATCTGGGAATAACCACAACATTTTCTACACATAACCATAAAGGAATCAATAGATGAAGTAACTGAGGGATACACTTCATGTGTTGTCACCAGATGTCTCTCACTGCCTGAATTTTGGCTTTACGTAATAGGCAGGGGCTTCAACTTTTTTATGGTGGTGGGGTACATGAATCTGTCAACTTGATGCCTTGAGTTCTATTTCTGAGCATAACAGAGCTATTTTCAGCAGAATTGTTCCATGTGCAAATGTACGTAAGCCTATTCAAATGTACACAGATGACCCTGCGCACTCATCGTTCGTGAGTTCTCATTAATTCAGTCCTTTTGTATCATAAGATCAACTAGTCGGAATTCAATAAAATTTGCACTAAACATGCAGAAGGGTCTTGCCTATCATAAGGAAGAGTCAGAATGCAAATCTGTCGAGGATATTGTCCACATTTATAAAATGCTAAATTTGTATAATGTAAGTTGAACCTCTATGTTTGATTCCTTTATGAACTAACCAATCAGAAAGTGTGTCTATGGCGGCGTCGGCTTTACCCGTGATGATGGTAGATGATTGGATCCTGGTCAAACAGCGCCATCTATTGATGATCCTTCATTTTGGCGCCAATTCTGCCAGTTTTTAGTGGCCAACTAACTGGGCCGCAAAGCAGCCGATATTGTTCCTAGTAATTCTTACCAGCTGAATGGATGGTTATGCACTTGCTGAGCCCCTTGATAAAGCTGGTCTCACATGTTAGCTTTGCCATCAAGAAGATAAGGGTTGGGATCACGGTCGCACCAGAAATGACGACCCAGCCGAGGTTCAAAATCCAAGTGATCACTATCGTCTGCAACAGAAACGTTCGGCGTCACGAGAGGTATCCTAAAGCCGTCGATTCGTATTTTTGTTCAAACACGAGTTTAGACTGGTACCCGGTCCTAACTATTTTACATCGGACTTTTGCATACATGTATGTTAGGACAGGTGTAAAGTTTTTCAGTGTTTCCGTGTTCCCCCTATTGTTCTGCAAACGCTGGCAGATAGATCGACACGTTTCTCTCTGTCTCCTCCATTGTCGAGTCGCGGCTTATTCCGTCAGACAATAGTAGGGGAACACTCGCAGATGGGGAACGCTCAAAAACGTTACACCGGTCCTGCCTATCGCGTTCGTGAATCTGATTGGCCGGTGCTGGCGCGGGTGGTAAGTATAGAAACTATTATGTTGATACCTTTTCTATTTTCAACCCCTTCGTGATTGATGGATTTCCTGGGATGTTTCCACCACGGTGAAAACGTTTCCACCGTGGTGAGAACTTCCCACCGCGGTGAAAACCTTCCCACTTAAAGTGCCATAGTATGCATGAAATGACTCTTGACTCTTGATAAGACTGGTGTCCTGTCCAACCTAGTCATTACCGCATGTTACCTTACCTGATGAAGGGCGGGTAACTCACGCCATAACAGCTCGTTGAACTTCTCAAGTGATGAAGGTATGGCGGCCATTTTTGTTTCGATACGGTATCAGTCCAGCCTCGCTGTTACCACGGGCTATATATAGGTTGGACAGGAGACCAGTCTTATCAAGGTGGGGAGGGAGAAAGAGTCACCTAATACATAATTTGGGGCTTTAACACCAATAGGTTCAACTTACAACAGCCTGAAGAATTCTTCCGGTGATATTACAGCACTCCCCTTTGCAGACCTCCTTCCTCGTCTCCCCCGTGGACAGGAAGGCGAAAATAATGAAGCAAACGGCGAGTGCCAGGAAGACAATGTAGAGTGGAATGATCACAGCCTTGACGCTGAAATTCAGAACTAACCGGTATGTGAAATTCGCCATTAGCTTTAGGGTACATTCGATTACACCCGAGGAACATCTGTGTCGGTCTTCGGATCGCCGTCCCTGTGGGGCAGACCTCTCAAGGAGAGGAAGCAGAAGGCTTGTTAATCAGTTGCACCGTCAAGTTTACACGGGTAGCTTCCTATCCGGGGTGGTAATTTGCCCGGTACTAGAAGTCATCGAGTCTGAGACGGCCGAGTTGCTGATCAGACCCCGATACCACTACAGCGTTCGGTTTCTCGCGGGCGCGCTTGTTGCTCACGGTTTCCAGAAGTGTAGTGTTGAGGCCTGTTTCCACTACAACGGATTCCGCTGCGGTTTGCGGCGCCGAAGCGGTTTTCACAGGCATTGGGATAATTAACACGCCCCATTGAACCATCTTTTTTGAAGATGGGGATTTGGCCTAGTGGTTTAAGGCGTGCTGCCCCTTAGTGCTGGCGATTGATGCCTAAAGGCCCGTTTACACATGCAACTTTTCATATGCAATTTGCTGCATAAACCTGATGAGACCGAGTTTCATAAAAGTTGCATGTGTAAACGGGCATGCAACTTGTTGCAACTCGATCACGCAGGATGTTGCATCGATTTTTCTATGTGTTAAGGTCTCGGGCCACTTGTGCGTTTTGCGCTGCGTGATGCGTCAAATCTTTTGTTAGGAAGCAGAACGGCGGAAAATAACAAAAGATTTAACGCACCACGCAGCGCAAAACGCACAAGTGGCCCGAGACCTTTAACCGTCCCAGGTAGTTTGCAACAAGTTGCAAGTTGCTGCAACTTGCAACTTGGTGCAACCTAGTGTAAACCGCCCTTTAAGGGCAACAAGTTGCATGAAACAAGTTGCATGAAGTTGCATATGAAAAGTTGCATGTGTAGTGACGGGCCTTTATGCGAGGGTCCGTGGGTTCGATTCTGGTAGGAAGCAATGTCTTTCACCTTAGAAACTCGATTTCTATTTCATATTCTTAACAATACAAGGCGTGTTAATTATCCCAATGCCTGTGAAAACCGCTCCGGCGCCGCAAACCGCAGCAGAATCCATTGTAGTGGAAACAGGCCTTCAGGCGGCTTCCGCCACGTTTTACCATCGAGGAACCAGCAACCCTGTGAAAACCGCATACGGTACCACCAGGAATAAATATGTATAATTTATTCCTGGTACCACAGAACGCTGCGAAAATCGTTGTAGTGGAAACGGTCCTTAGGTCTGTGTAAAATGTCAACATTTTATCAACATTCAGAGTAAAGAGGGTAAGAAATAGTGGAAAATAAAAAGTGGGAACTTTTGGAGAATTTTGCGCGAATTTTTCAATTTCTCAAATTGGGAGAAATTTTCTTGAAATGATCTGACATTTTGTCTGATATTTCTCAAAATGGGAAAAGATTTTCTCCCGATTTGAGAAATTGAAAAATTCGCGCAAAAGTGCAAAATTTCCCACTTCTTGTTTTCCTTTTTCTTACTCCCTCAGTACAGGTGTAAAGTTTTTCAGTGTTTCTGTGTGTCAGTGTTCCCCCTATTGTTCTGGAAACACTGGCAGATAGATCGACACGTTTCTCTCTGTGTCCTCCATTGTCGAGTCGCGGCTTATTACGTCAGACAATAGCAGGGGAACACTCGCAGATGGGGAACGCTCAAAAACGTTACACCGGGAACAACACCTTTTTGGAAAAAAATAATATTGTCTTGTGTGTATAGGCCCTACAGAGGAAAAGAGTTTTCCAACATATTGTTCAAATGCTGCTAATTTGTTTGCCAGTATAGGCCTCTACAGTTCATTCCACTTCCCAGTGGCGCGAGGTTTATCAACGATAGCTCCGCAACGGCTGGCTCAAATTTGACGAAACATACGTCAGTCGACTTGCCTTTCTTGCCGGTATCTTTCTGTTATCTTCATTTTTCGCGTAAGGCCGACATAACGGATCCCTTTCTCAAAACCCATTTCATTTCGCCATCGTGTTCAGTGCAGTTTACACGTGCGCGATGCATTGCGTCATTTCAAATGGCCGCTATTTCGGCCGTCAACACAAACTGTGATTTGTGAAGGAACTTTTTTCTGTCACCTTTATAGGGAAAATGACAGTGATGATGGCTGTAGCGCCAAAAAAGACAAATCGATTGATGTATGGTACCGGTATGTCAAATTCGGCCCAGCCGTTGCGGAGCTATCGTTGATAAACCTCGCGCCACTCGGGACTGGAATGGAGAGTAGTCAAAAGATTGTATGTACGAAACAGGTCGTTGTTCAAATACTTTTTCCCTTTAGGTTTCGGGTTTACCTCACGCTACTTACTTTATATTGAGGTCAAAGAACTCGGAGACGATGTTAAACGCCGACAGGGCAGCGCCGATGTAGACGGTGATTCCCAGGCCAAACAAAACGAACGCGATCAAACTGGCGCAGGGAATCCTTCCCATGCATCGCACGAACCCTTGCCAGCATTCCGCTGAAAAATAGAAATTATTAAATGCACTTTGATAAATGTTTTTATTTTACATTTTATGTAGGCCTCATTCGACATTATTCATTGGCATATCTACCCACTCCATTCACAGCTGCCAACGGGGAAGGCCACCCTTGTGGCTGCCTGACCCGTGCAGAGGATATGGATTTCCAGTCAGCAGAGCCAGGGGCCTCAAATTTTATTCTAATAAGCCTACAGCACGCATGGCAACGTTTGTTGCTCGTACAACTTTCCGCGAACCACCGCGAGTGTCACCGCACAAAGAATCTTTTGCATGGTATTGGTTGAGAGAAAACCGACGCTGTACTGTCTTTATAATTCTGAAAGGGAAACATTCACAACCTATAATTTGTATCTCAGATTTCAAACAATAGTTTATCAATATTCTTATGTGTTTGCTTTCGTAAGGCCCCGATTACATAGAGCTATACGCTATTCGGTATTTGGTATTCGGTATACGGTGCAAAATTGGACATGCACAATACGAACAAAAAGCGAATAGCGTGCCCTCTGCTCAGAATAGTTTAGTCTTATGTAAACCGCTTATGGAAATAACCTGGCTCGATTCAAACTATACGCGTGCCCTACGAAACGTGCCTAGAATACCGAATAGCGTATAGCGCTATGTAATCGGGGCCTAAGTCAACGTTTCTGTAATATGTTTTTGCAAATTGCAACACTGTTATCTCGTCAGGCCCAACTGGTGGCCCGCACTGATCTAGTTTATTTGCGATGACCAATATCTCGATTCGATGTTATCAAAAATAGATTTTTCTATTTTTGATGTTATTGATATCTCAAGCGTGAGATACGTTGCGTATCGGGAGGCTTAACACGCTATATACACAAAATATACACACAAATATATTAGGTTTTGCCACTAGACAGATGCTTTCTCGATTCGAGATATTATTATCTCAAATACAAGATATTTGTGTTTCAAAGGGCTTCAAGACAGCACTTATCTCAAGTGGAGATGAATATTTTTCTGTGTGCACAACCGTTCCCTTTCTCGCGCTTGGTTCATCGAAGCGGGCCGCACACGATGCGGAGTTGGAGGCACAGGATGCAAATTTGCAATCGTGTGCGGCGGCTGACGCACCGTGTGCGGCGACAGGATGCTGAGACAAAAAGCTCCTATGGAGACGACGTCGGAGACAAAATTGCATTCGTGGCTGGCTTGCGGGAGGGGTGCGACCGTAAAGCCTGTCGCACACGACTTGCCTCCGCGTAGGAGCTTTTTGTCTCGGCATCCTGTCACCGCACACGGTGCGTTAAGCAAGGTTCATTGGCACACGGATCCGATCCGTTTCCAGTCCGTTTTTTCCGGATACGACAACGCTGAAGTCCATTTGATAGATTTTTCACGGACATGAACCGGACCAATTCGTGTGCCAATGAACCTTGCTTTAGCCGCCGCACACGATTGCAAATTTGTCTCCGGTAGATGCGGTGTGACGAATTCCGTCATGTTTGATCTGCGTTGGAGGCAAAACAAATCCGTCTCCACCTCCACCTCCACCTCTACCTCTGCCTCCGACCATTGCACACGATGACATTTGCACGTAAGGAGGCAAAAATCTCCACAGCTGGAGGCAAAATTGCACTCGTGTGCGGCCCGCTTAAAGCGAATCGATAGGGGATTTTGTTTACATTTGGCTGGTGTTTGTAAACACAAAATTCAGCCAATCAAAATGCACGAAAAATTCTTTGTTGATATTCTGGAGAAGTTTGTTTTACATTTTTTGCTGAAAATTCGTCCCCTTTCAAATTCTATTTCTAAATCAAATTTTTTCGCTTTCGATTCGCTTTAAATGACCTGCGAGATTCTCAGGATGGGCTTTCGTAGGTTTGGGCGTGAACGAGCCTCTAGTTGACTAGTACCATCTTTAGTCTCTGGAGTGAAAGCTAAACGTCAGGGAACGATATAGTTGAGTTACGGATCCCAGGTCCACATTACGAAATGCTTCATATCTGATGTTCCAGATGTGTTAATAATGGTAGGCCCATCTCCATACGCAACGAATTCTGTAATTGCATTTGTATCATAATTCTAGGCTATATGCTTCATACTCGGCTAGGCCTAACAAATGAATATGCACACTCCCACCTGCCTTTCTGATTCAGCAAAGTAATTAGTGTGTGAAAAGTCGCATATTTTATCGTAAAAAGAGTGCATTATGGCGAGTGGAAAATATTCATGAGATGAATGAATTTGATGATGAAGCGGGCATGTAATGAATACTAATATCATTCGATGCTGTGTAGGCCTATTTTGTGCCCTATCTCCGGGTGCGGAGGCGTCCGAAAGTATGGAAGGTAATATGGACAACCAGTGCCGCGCAGGTAGACAATCGAGAGGTGGCGCACTTTTCCGACTCAGACTCTGACTTCAACTACGAGAATCAATTGCAGTCCGCTGTAGACATCCTTGATAAAAACGACTTGATAGACGTTTGCAAATCGTAAAATGCCATAACTTTGTGGCAGAATTATTTTGACCTGTAATCGGAAGTGCACATACATCGCAAATATTATAGTCGTGTTTCAAGTCGTAACGACTTGGCTTACGACTTCATCGACTTCAATATTCATTATTTATCCGCACTTCCCATTTATAAGGCCAATTTTTCTGCCTTCAATTTATGGTGTTTGACTAAATGAAAACTTCTATCACATCGTTTTTATCAAGGATGTCCACAGCGCACTGCAGTTCATTCTCGTAGTTGAAGTCGGAGTCGGAGACGGAAAGGTGCGCAACCTCGCTATTCGCGGGAAACATCGGGAGAGGATCCCGCTTGCGTGGAGAGTGGCGCCAAGCCATCCCTGTAAGCGGGTCACTCAATTCTCGGGTGGTTCGTGTTCTAAAGCCAAGGAGAAATCGACCGGATGCCAGACCTCATCATGGATCCCAGACAGGTGTACTAGAGGAGAAAGTCCTAGGAATGATAGTCCGCGTCCAGGACACAATAGCCTGCTATGTATGGCTATGTTCGAATGGTCATGGGCTCTATAGCCATATAGCCTAATCCCTCGCTGAGGGATTGTGCGAGGGTCCATGTGTTCGAGTCCGCGGCAGGAAGCTCTGTCTTTCACCTTATGCCCCAATCACACTGAGCTAGTTCTCAATACGTTCTTGAAAATGTTGCCGAACGGGCTCAAACTGTGAGCGAACGGAGTGGACGTAGTGGCAACTTTTTACAGTCTTTTTACGAACTTCATGGACGGGAAGGGTGCTCCACAATATCGAGGCATTATTTGGCCAAGGGTTACACGTTCTAGCCCGTTTTACGATTTTTTTAGGACGGGGCAGGACGTTTTGAGAGCTAGTTCAGTGTGACAGGTCCTTAAGAAACCTGGATTAGAGAGTTTTCGCAAAGCCCCCGAAACGCCAACGCGAACGCCATCCCATTGTTCGATGCCGCGAACAAGGCAGTGAACAATGGGATAGACGTCTGCGCCGGCGTTTCGGGGGCTTTTTGCGAAAAATCTATGTTTTTAACTTATTTCAATCCCTCGCTGAACTAGATTCCAGGGGACTATTATCCCTGTCACACCGGGGTTCGGTTTAAAGATAGTCTAATCACGGGTACTTTCGCGGGCCACGAAAATCATTGTTTATTTACATTTTGTTTGTTTATGTCCAGTCTTTCTTTGTCTTATGAGTAATTTGTTGGTGGCATGTCCCTCTTGAAATTCTTTTGTTACCGTGAGTATTCAATTTGGTGGGTTGGTATGTCCCAAAAGTCCAAAATAACATAATGTAAACAATACATCCATGTTTACAAACATTGAATGAAAACGGACCGGATCCGTGCGCCAATGAACCCCGCCTCAGCGTCAAATACGGAATTATCAGCTCCGAAGACATTAACAACATCAATGTTTCAATCACAGGGACTTGACGCGAGACAGTAAAAGCTAGGGTTATAACCCTAACCCTAACCCTATCTAGGGTTTTCACCTTCATTTAGGGTTATACTTAGGGTTACAACCCTCAACTAGGGTTAGGGTTAGGGTTAAACACAAAAAAAATAAAAATCACCCTAGGTATATATATACCCCACAAACGGGTATATATACCTAGGGGGATTTTTATTTTTTTTGTGTTTAACCCCAACCCTAACCCTAGTTGAGGGTTGTAACCCTAAGTATAACCCTAAATGAAGGTGAAAACCCTAGATAGGGTTAGGGTTAGGGTAACCCTAGCTTTTACTGTCTCGCGTCAAGTCCCTGTGGTTTCAATGCACACCAGGCGGACATCTCTCGGCGGAGTCCGTCTGAGACGCCTCTCTCGGGGACTCTCTACAGCGCCATTCTGACAGCCGAGTTCCCGGCGCGCTTCGACTACTGCCAGATCTAGGCAACCAAACGCGAATGTCTCTCTACAGCGCCATTCTGACCGTCGAGTTCAGCGCTTCGACTACTATACTGCCAGATCTAGGCAACCAAACGCGATTTGACTACTGCCAGATCTAGGCAACCAAACGCGATTCGACTACTGCCAGATCTAGGCAACCAAACGCGGTGAACATCCGACACAAGTACAGGCAGACCTCCGTAAAATCAATACGACGGGTGAAGTATAGAATTTATATCGACCAAGTCATAAAATAGAGCGTAAAATCCACCTACCGGCTCCCATTTTTTTCTCTCAAAATGTCACCACTCTCGATGACGGCAATTCCTTCCTTCGGAACAAATTATCGACAAAATGGTGAAGTAGATTTCCGACGGATGCGCACGAAATGAACAAGCCACTCCTAATGATTGCATTTAGGCCTAAGCCCAACAAATCGCATATCGGGCCTCCTGTATATTACTCTATGAATAAATTTCATTTGAATCAGGCTCAGCATACTTATTAAAATTCAATCAATAGCACCTGCGGTGCGGCCGGCCTTTCGGTGAAATTGGAATGATGAAACAGATGGCTTAAAGGTATTCTGTACAAACACGCATTTTCACCGAGTAAACCGAATTTCTTTTTTAAAGGTGCTCTAGTTCGAATTGTAAACATTACGGTTTGTTTATTTACATGGTTGATTATAATAGTTATTTTTCCTCGGACAGGTGGCAGCACCGTGTACACCAAAACATTAATGTTATCTATTTTTATATCTATCTTGATAAATATTCTTGTAACCGAAATATAGGCCTATTTATGATTTTACACTCAAAAACAAACAAAAAGTTGTGAAAGGCGAGATTTAATTTGATTTTATCTGATTTGTTAGTACCAGAAGTTGACAATAGGTGGCACACCGTAATGTTTACAATTCGAACTAGAGCACCTTTAAATAAAATAGTGCAAAATAAAGGGTATGCTGTACCAATACAAATTTACCGGTGTGACGTCTGCCAGCGGTTCCCCTTATTGTTTGACCATCACTGGCAGATGGATTGATACGGTCCGTCCCTAAGGGCCTGAACCCACTGATGCATTTTCACCCCGCGAAATTGCGCTGGCCTAGTGTCATTTTCACAGGCAAAAGGCAATAACAAAAGATTTCTATCATTCAAAAGTAGCATCAAATTTCTATGGCCTGTGAAATCGCCACATTTTGTTGTTATCTGCCACAAAAATCACGTCAGTGTGTAGAGGCCTTAACTGCCAAGTCACAGCTCATTCCGTCAGACAATAGCAGGGAACACTCACAGATGGAGAACATACAAAAACAATACACTGGTATAGAGGAAGTACAGCGACGATTGTGACGTCACTGCCGCCACGCGATGCCGCCATGTTGGACGTCACGTCCAACGCATTTGTAGCTTTAAATGACGTCCAACATGGCGGACGTGCGAATTATGACGTCAATGATGACGTCATGTGAAGTTCCTCTATACCAGAGCACAACCCATTTATGGGCACGCTGTACCAATAAATAATTTATTCCTGAGTATAATTCAATTTCAAATATTAAGTGACCATCAAATGTGTATGAATATAAATATGATGAATACTGAGTGTATTCAATACTGTATTCCTAACTTGACTTGTTGTATTAAAACATATCAAGTTGGGCAGAAGCAAATGCAGCCTGTGTGGCAGAAATAACAGTCTCTGTGAAGCAATGGTCCGGCCGCAACTGCCTTGGAAGGAAAAAGGCTGAAGAAAATTTCCAAAACAAAAAAAAGACATCACATTAATTTATACATGTATATACAAATTTTATTACTGTATAAAAATTCATTCTACCTGATGAAGGCAATTTCATTATAGATGATCATTGTTGGGATTGTACACTGTGTCATACCTACAAACATGACAAAATACAAAACAATCACCCCCTCCCCCTCCCCTCCCACCCCCACCCCGTCAGTCATTTCTGCGGCAGGGAACAATTCACGAAACTACCAAATTTATAATAAATAACATTTGTCGATAGTATTATCCCTTAGAATCCAAATGCTGCCTTGGAGAAGATTGACTTTGACCTAATTTTCCTTCATCTGCCGGTCAAACATGTCTTTGAGGAGCTTTCCAAATTCCTTATAGCGTAGGTCATTCACTCTGCTAGATTCTTTCCAGCTGCAAAGAAAAGAATATCAAAGGCTCAACTAGTGGCAATAAGCGCCATGAAAAATCATCCTCCCACAGCAGGGCTTTGGTCTCATTCCTCTTCCAGGGTGCGTACAGCTTGTGGAGCACCAAATTTAAGATCTTTTTGAGACTTTAGGACCAAGTACAGTGAACCCCGGTAACACGACCACCGACGGGACCGAGGACACCATTCAGGACAGTGGGTTTGTGGTCGTGTTTGCGGGTTGGTCGCGTTACTGAGGTGGTCGTCGACCAGGGGGGGCGAGGGGTCTGGCCCCCCCCCCCTGAAAAATTTTGATTTGAGAAGCCCAGAGATGCGATTTCCCGGCATTTCCAGCCGATTTTTTTGCAACCATGACAACTGCCTTGATATGAAATCGTTTTAAGACCTTCCCACAGAAATTATTAGATTTACCCGGTAAGAATTTTTAAAGCCTTGAAAATGAAAGTGCCACATTTAAGACTTTTTAAGACTTCTTAAAACCACCATGTCTTCATACACTTGCATACTAAGGTTGTGTGAGTGGATGAAGAGGAGCAAGATAAAATGCCTGCTCTGGGAGGATAAGAAAAAAGTAAAATGAAGAGAAGGAAATGCAGACAGACTGAAGCCGATATTCATGAAGTGACAATTTGCTTTATGCCTTGGAAATGGAGACAAATCTTACCTATGCCGAACATTTTTCCAGTGTTGCATGTTACTCAAGAGAAGTTGTTCTGGGGCTTGGGCTGAGTCCTGATCCTGAAATTATGAAAATTTGAATAAAGCAAAATGCTGACTGCTGAAACCTGTCGTTAAAGCCCCACTGTATTGAATGTGAAAAACGCAAATCATCGCCGCGATTCTCGCACGACGTCACGACATCAGCGTAGTGTAAAATGTACTACGCTCTGTCAGAATACATTAGAGCAACTCTCCCTGCAGTTTTTTCCAATACGTGCTGAAAACTAGGCCTTGATTCTGCGAAGTGCGTATCAGGCAAGCATTTTAGGGACCTTCACAAGGCTATGGGACCTCTATGTGCACTCTCCTAACTTTTTGAAAATATCGTAAAATTCAATACTGTGGGGCTTTAACTATGCAACCCTTTACCCTTGTATAGCGGTATTTCGTATTTCATTTTTCTGTCAGGGCCGACGCTATATATAGCATTATTGGCCCTGGTAAGTACGGAGGAGGCCATCACAAGCTACTCATGTTCCTCACTTGCCCTTGCAAAGACGGAAGGTACAAGGCACCAAGGCCATGGCGGCTTACTGTCCCATGCGTCGGACTGAAGAGCCGGAAATGAAATTCCATATGGCCCAGGCTAGATTCCAACCTGGGACCTGCCACTTGCTAAGCGGACGTGATAACCACTAGGCAACCAGGCAAACCAGTGTCGTGGGACCAGTGTAGTGGTCAACCAGCCATCTAATATCAGTTTTGTTGCCTAGAGCACTGTTCTTTCCAAAATGACCTACGCACAGGGAATTACCGGTACCCACTCACCGCATGTATATTCAGATGCTCATCAGACTGACTTATTGGTATCGGTATTCTTGGATCCCTGAATCTACCCATGTGATCTGTTTCAAGTGCAATTGCATCTGGCAATTTGTAGATATCTTTCGGTTTATCGGGATCCTGAAAAATATGCACGAGAATGATCAGTCATTGGAGGCAGGGCTTTCAATTTCCAGGTAGAACTACCGTTAAATGGTAGCGCCCAAATTAGCCGCACCAAAAATTAAAAACCTAAAAAAAAATTTTTTTTTAAATTTTTGAACATTTTTTTAAAAATTTTTTTCCTCGTTCCGCTGTCTTAGAGCATGATAATCCTATGGCGAATGACGGGAACGGAATCAATGATTTTTGCAATGATAGGGCCGATAAAGGGCCCGAAGCTAGCTCCAAAGTGGGCAGAATACCTAAGGGCGGCGTCTGCTTTGGGAATAACATCTGAAAGGAACGGTGGACAACTAAGAAAAGATTTAATAATAAAGATTTCATTTGTGAGCATCACTGAATCTTGCTGTTTTTTCTTATAAGATGTCTTCATTTTATCTGTAGCCATCATGTAAGGCAGGCACGGCCGCGCAAAAATGCACCCAAAATAGGCCTTTTGAAAATAGCTGGTATGCCCTCATCCTGGAAATTGAAAACCCTGGGAGGACACGAGGCAAAATTTCAGAAGTGGAAGATTCAGCAAAGCCAACAGTGAAGAGGAGTTCCGCCTCTTCACACACGGCAGTCCGTACCTCATCAGAGTCTGTATCTAAATCAACAGGTTCTCTAGTTGGGGTTGTCCATTTCTGTGGTGCTAAATTCCGATTAAGAGGTTGATTTCTCATCCATGCACGACAGATTGGATATAGAGGGGTTTCATTTTCAAATTGTGCGAGGTCGACGCTCCGATCGAATAATTTCATCACGTATGTATCTGAAAGGAGGACGATACATGGAATATCAGTCGATGGAAAATATCCTTCCTAATCCTGAACAATGGGGATCCTAGCTACGATAAGAGGGCAGCACACCAATATCAGGTATACAATGACGCTGTTTGTGTGGGAAATTGATCAGGACCGGGATGTCAGTTTCATTTCAATAGTTTTAACCACTAGTGACACCTATTGAGGCAGTGGGCTAGGGTACCCACTGTGGCATGCAATTTAGACTGGGCCATTGCGAGACTTGGTGGTCCTTCATGCTTCTTAGCAGTTGGTACTAGGTCCTGAGTGTCAGCAGATGAAAAGTATCTCAACTTACGGTGGTACTGCCCCGTTTCTGATCCTGTTCCATCTTCCTTCCTTTTCCTCTTCCGTGCCGATTTTGAAGAACCACCTTTCCGGGGCGAGGAAGACGGGGACATATCCCTGGAAATTTACCCAGTTAAATGTGAGTGAAGTGGTCCTTTTTTACTGACTGGAGAAATACCTCTTGCTCTACACAACATAATGTTACAGGGTGGTCCAAAAAACAAATATTTTTATCCACAAATGTTGCCATTTTGCCAAACGTTTTTTTGCCATGGGTTGATTTCCATTGGATACTATATTGAATTTGAACAGGCAGGGATGGAGCTAGCTTCTGTCAAGGCTTAGCCAAATCATTAGCCAAGTCACTCAAATTTTCCATTCTAATGGACTTTCAGTTCGGAAAATTTTAGCCAAATTAGAGGTGAACTAGAATTGTAAATTCGCTAAATTCGCGAATTTGATGACCTCCACATTGACGCCGAGTAGAGGTGAACTTCATCATCATCATCATGCTGAAATTTAATCCAAGCCGACCCATCACTCACTGACGCAAACACGTGGTCGTGACATGCACGCCGCCATGCATGCCATGCTATGCTGACCAATCACCGTGGCGTGAAACTCCACCACGGCCACCACGCAGACATGCCAGCGAGAAGAAGACTCAACACGTTCGCCATCCTTGAGACTTGTTGTGTCAATGATAATCCTGCGACTGAACATGCTGTGGCTGAGGTGAACCGTCGTCGGAAACTGACGCGAGCACACATGTATGCATGCCGCCATGCACAGATACATGCCGTGCTGCACAGTCTGTGTTTACATTTTTTGATCGCTGATGGGCCAGATGGCTGTTCCTGGAACATGCATCGGGTGCGTGACATCAGTGCTTCCGGGATAATTTCTGTGATGACGTCAGCCACAAAATGCGCAAGCGTGAATCAGTAGCAACGAAAATGGCGCCCATGACCAGACGACAGGAAAACGAGAACAAAAATCGGAGCCCGCCAACGAATAGCGAGCGAGATGGCCGTAGTCATCGGACCAATTTCGGTAAGGCGACCACCCCGCTAACGCGACCACTTTGGGTCTGTCCCGTGGGTGGTCGTGTTACCGGGGTTCCACTGTACAAATGTATGATGCATACTGTATTCAATACTGTATTCCCAACTTGACAATGTCGTATTACAACATGTCAAGTTGGGCAGAATCTAATGCAGCCTGTATGGCAGAAATAACAGTTTCTGTGTCTGTGAAGCAATGGTCCTGCTGCAATTATCTTGGAAGGAAAAAATTTCCCTAAAAAACAAAAAAAGATGTCACATTAATTTATATATACAAATTTTATTATTATTCTATAAATGAACAGAAATCCATTGCTACCTTATAAAGGCAATTCCATTAAAGATGATCATTGTTGGGATTGTATCCCATGTCATACCTACAAAATACAAAAAAATAGTGCCAATGGCACTGTGCCCACTTGGCTTTTTAGCACAGTGGTGGAAGGCGTAAGCCATATCAGAATCCCATACAAGCCATATTTGACAGTTTTTCGGTTTGGCCCCCTAGTGGCAAAGTCAGGAATCAGACTGCGCTGAAATTTCGTGTGCAAGTCACCACAGACTAGAGGTACACACAAACAAAGTTTCATCACGATAGATCAAGCCATTCTCAAAATACAGGCCTTTGAAATTTTTTCACAAAACGCCCCCTACTGGCCAATGTAGAAATCGCATCGCACCCAAAATCGAACTTGACCTAGATTTTGTGGTCATACACGTCCATATGCAATATGAAAATGATCGGTCAAAAACTGAAGGCGCTATCCATCTGACAAGGGAAAAGTTTACGGACACACGCACGACAGACCACCACTAAAGGCGCCAAGCACAGCATAAGAAGCCCTTTTGGTCTATGGGCCAAGCGGGCTAATTACTACNCCCCCCCCCCCCCCCCCGGTCCAGTCTTATCTGTGGCAGGGAAAAATTCACGAAACTACCAAATTTATAAATAACTTCTGTCGACAGTATTATCCCTTAGAATCCAAATGCTGCCTTGGAGAAGATTGACTTCGACCTAATTTTCCTTCATCTGCCGGTCAAACATGTCTTTGAGGAGCTTTCCAAATTCCTTATAGCGTAGTTCATTCACTCTGCTAGATTCTTTCCAGCTGCAAAGAAAAGAATATCAAAGGCTCAATTAGTGGCAATAAGCGCCATGAAAAATCATCTTCCCACAGCAGGGCTTTGGTCTCATTCCTCTTCCAGGGTGCGTACAGCTTGTGGAGCACCAAATTTAAGATCTTTTTGAGACTTTAGGACCAAGTACAGTGGAACCCCGGTAACACAACCACCGACGGACCGAGGACACCATTCAGGACAGTGGGTTTGTGGTCGTGTTTGCGGGTTGGTCGCATTACTGAGGTGGTCGTCGACCAGGGGGCGAGGGGTCTGGCCCCCCCCCTGAAAAATTTTGATTTGAGAAGCCCAGAGATGCGATTTCCCGGCATTTCCAGCCGATTTTTTTTGCAACCATGACAACTGCCTTGATATGAAATCGTTTTAAGACCTTCCCACAGAAATTATTAGATTTAAGAATTTTTAAAGCCTTGAAAATGAAAGTGCCACATTTAAGACTTTTTAGGACTTCTTTAAACCACCATACACTTGCATACACTTGCATACTAAGGTTGTGTGAGTGGATGAAGAGGAGCAAGACAAAATGCCTGCTCTGGGAGGATAAGAAAAAAGTAAAATGAAGAGAAGGAAATGCAGACAGACTGAAGCCGATATTCATGAAGTGACAATTTGCTTTATGCCTTGGAAATGGTGACAAATCTTACCTATGCCGAACATTTTTCCAGTGTTGCATGTTACTCAAGAGAAGTTGTTCTGGGGCTTGGGCTGAGTCCTGATCCTGAAATTATGAAAATTTGAATAAAGCAAAATGCTGACTGCTAATTGTCACGACAATTTAACTATGCAATCCTTTATCCTTGTATAGTGGTATTTCGTATATTTCCGTCAGGGCTGACGCTATCAGGGCTTTCAGTAACTTTTTCCCTACCTGGGTCATGACTTCCACAATTTTTTTATGGAAGTCAATTTGGGAAGATGGTTTGGTCTTTAGAATTCCAGCAATTCTTTTTCTGGGTCATGACTTCTTGTTATATTTTACTGGGGTCAAATCGTCCCTTCGTTTGTTGCTACGGGTGCAGCGCTCGAGCCAGGAGTGTGTGGTTGCCATGGGCGAAGGGAATCCCCAGTTCTATTTTCACCTCCGCTAGCAAGGATTCGGCGTGTTGAAGAAAATTTGGCCACGCACAACTTTCAGTATCTTGATACCTGCGTTAGCCGGGGTCCTACTGGCGTAATGGAGACTGAGTACTAGAGTAGGGCCTATACAGATGGGACTTCCACACTTTCTCCAGCATATCATCGAATTTACCTACGTTTTTGAGACTTCAGAGTTATTTATATTTGTGTCATTTGTGTAGTTTACATGCGTAATAGACGCCATACGCAGGCTTAATGAAAGCCCTGGCTATAGCATTATTGGCCCTGGTAAGTATGGAGGAGGCCATCACAAGCTACTCATGTTCCTCACTTGGATGGGGTCTTTTACTTGCCCTTGCAAAGACGGAAGGTACAAGGCACCAAGGCCATGGCGGCTTTACTGTCCCATGCGTCGGACTGAAGAGCCGGAAATGAAATTCCATATGGCCCAGGCTAGATTCCAACCTGGGACCTGCCACTTGCTAAGCGGACGTGATAACCACTAGGCAACTAGGCAAACCAGTGTAGTGGTCAACCAGCCATCAAATATCAGTTGTGTTGCCCAGAGCACTGTTCTTTCCAAAATGACCTACGCACAGGGAATTACCGGTACATGCAGAATGATTTCTTCGTGCTGAAAGAGATCAGAACATGGTATAAACATGGCTTGTATGGTTTCCCACTCACCGCATGTATGTTCAGATGCTCGTCAGACTGGCTTATTGGTATCGGTATTCTTGGGTCCCTGAATCTACCCATGTGATCTGTTTCAAGCGCAATTGCATCTGGCAATTTGTAGATATCTTTCGGTTTATCGGGATCCTGGAAAAATACATATGAAAATGATCAGTCATTGGAGAATGGGAGCCAGAAATGTTCAGAAGTGGCAGATTCAGCAAAGCATCAATTTCAAAAAATTCCCGGAAATTATTATGACCCCAGAAATCTGGATTGTTGTAGACTGGTACCGGTCCCTCGATCACGGTATCATCAAATCCTAGTGGTAGATCACAGAACCAATCTAGGATCGTTGGTGGTTGGATGTAAAACCGGGACCCGGAACAGCGCATGTGCTGGAACAAAGCCAAATTGAAAAAGCCCAATTTTTTTGCCAATGCCCGCTCCCGGAAATCCAGGAATTCCTGGAAAACTCTCATCTATGGCAAAGCCAACAATGAAAAGGAGTTCCCCCTCTTCACACACGGCAGTCCGTACCTCATCAGAGTCTGTATCCAAATCAACAGGTTCTCTTGTCGGCGTTGTCCATTTTTGTGGTGCTAAATTCCGATTAAGAGGTTGATTTCTCATCCATGCACGACAGATTGGATATAGAGGGGTTTCATTTTCAAATTGTGCGAGGTCGACGCTCCGATCGAATAATTTCATCACGTATGTATCTGAAAGGAGGACGATACATGGAATATCAGTCGATGGAAAATATCTTTCCTAATCCTGAGCAATGGGGATCCTAACCAGGGGCGGATCCAGAATCATGGGAAAGAGGGGGCACAGCCAGCACACACCGTGGAAAACCTCGGTCAAATTTTAACATCTTTTCAAAATTTTGAAATTTCCTGGTCAATTTTAAAGATTTTCTACAAAATAGAGGGGGCACGGGCCGGATGTGCCCCCCTTGGATCTGCGCCTGCTAACTACGATATAGGGCAGCACACCGAAACCAGGTCCGATACAATGACACCTTTTGTGTGGGAAATTGATCAGGACCGGGATGTCAGTTTCATTTCTAGTTTTAACCACCAGTGACACCTATTGAGGCAGTGGGCTAGGGTCCCCACTGTGACACGCAATTTAGACATGGTAGTACCCCTGCGCCTCAGCGAGACTTGGCGGCCCTTAATTTTTAGTAGTTGGTAGGCCCCGCGTGTCGACAGACAAAAACATCTCAACTCACGGTGGTACTGCCCCGTTTCTGATCCTGTTCCATCTTCTTTCCTTTTCCTCTTCCGTGCTGATTTTGAAGAACCACCTTTCCGGGGCGAGGAAGACGGGGACATATCCCTGGAAATTTACCCAGTTAAATGTGAGTGAAGTGGTCCTTTTTTACTGACTGGAGAAATACCTCTTGCTCTACACAACATAATGTTTCAGGGTGTCCAAAAAACGAATATTTTTATCCACAAATGTTGCCATTTTGCGAAACGTTTTTTGCCATGGGTGGATGCTATATTGAATTTGAACAGGCAGGGATGGAGCTAGCTTCTGTCAAGTCTTAGCCAAATCATTAGCCAAGTCACTGTTCACTTAGCCAAATTTTTCATTCTAATGGACTTTCAGTTCGGAAAATTTTAGCCAAATTAGACAAATTAGAGGTGAAATAGCCATGGCGATTTGGTGAGTGGGGAGCACCATCCCAGAACAGGGACATTCACTTATTGCATATTTCTCCATCCACACTTGAATATCGCTCATTTCTTTCTTCAATAGCTAGAGCAATGAGTGGCAGGGAGAACATTGTGTCAAGCATAAAAACAATGCAGTGGAAGCTTTACATACTTAAGTATATCTTTGAGAATATTCTCATCTTCAGAATGAACAGGACTGAAACAGAAAATATAGAAAAACAGTCATACATTATTCACCACTAACGCCATTCAACATAAATTACTTGTTTATCATCATTCAACCTTATGATATTGGGGAGGGAGGGCCTTTGATATTTGATATTTGATATCTTGTATTGGTGACAATGTTTGATCGGGAGGGCCTTTGATATTTGATCAGGGTTCCTGCAGCCTGTGGAGCACCAAATTTAAGACCTTTTTAAGACTTTTTAAGACCAAGTATCGGCAAAATTTAAGACCTATTTTCTTCTAAATGAAGCCCCCGAACATCCCTGGAAGGGTTTCCGCAAGGGCAGAATGACAGGGATCGACACGGCCAAGAGAGTGTGTAGGCTACTCGGGCGGGGGGGGGGGTCTGGGGGGCCTCCCCCAGANACGCGATGTTTATCATGGAAGGTCCCTTACTCATGGCATGGTAGCTAGCCAGCTTTGCTTTTGTGTAACTGGATGTATGTTCGTAATGAATGGCACCTTTTGCTGCCTGTGCAATGCCAGTGTGCAGTACAGGAGACGTCATATTTTGTGTTCACTCAGTCGTGTTAATAGGTGGCACTCTTAGGACAGAGTTCTCCACCAGGTGTCGTCGTCACAAGGATAACAACTTTTCGAGTACTTGTATTTTGGCCACCGTCAAAACTACCAGTACCCGTAGATAGTCTAATATCACAGCTACACTATCACCAGTCACGGATCCAGAGGGGGCTTACCCGGGACGTGCCTCCCCTTTTGGCCAACAAATCTTTAAAATCGACCATGAAATTCTGCAATTGGATGCAAAGGGGCTGTTCACTTTCGGAACCATTTTCCCAACTAACTTTTCATTATGTTGCAGTTGTTTGATTTTCATGATAACTTCAGGTATAATATTTTATAATGTGAACTAGATAATCATGAAAGAAAAATGTGACATCAGCTTCATTAATTAGGAAAACAAAGAGCGTTTGCAAAATGTCCAAAATCAGCATGAAAACAGTGAAATTATTCCCTAATGTTTGTTCTGCTGGGAGAGTAATGGTATTATTTATCATTCATCGAAAAATCATTACTAAACATATTGGTTTTGCTGAAATATTTGCATAAAATGTGTGATTTTCTTCATTTCTGGACCCCTATTTAAGTGGGGGGAGAACAGAACAGCACATC
>NMRB01002379.1:91924-109906 GCA_002633025.1 Notospermus geniculatus
TGGTATGGCATTGCCTTGCTTGGAATGAATAAAAGTCCTCACAAAGTCATCTTTTGGAGGGTGAGGTGCAGAAATCTTGGCTGGAAACTATTTATGGACATCTTAGTTATTGGAAAAGTGCCACTAGGGCCTACTTAGTAACAACTGGTGTAGTTTGGTGAAAATTTGATGAATTTTGATCGGGTTTTTTTGGTGTTGCACAACATTCTATATAGGTAGTGTAGTGTGTACATACCCAACAGACAGTGTGTCAACGAAGTCATGCATGTTGACTGCGTGCAAACTGACAGTCAGTGCAGTGCATCATAAATGATGTAGCTGATGCACATGCACTGCAGTGCAGTATCATCCGTGTGTGCGCGGAAGTAGGCCTAGGTAGCGTACCGTTCGCCACACACACGCACTTTTTTCCTCTTCAGATGCTTACCCTGGGGATTAGCAGACAGCAAACTCATCATTGCTTGGACACTGTACAATGGATTAAATTAAATCGACAAAAAAGTAGCAAATTGATGCAGAAGTTGGCAAAACGGTGGGGAAAAGTTGTAGAAAATATCGAAAAGCGCACTCGTGCAGCCCGGATGTTGAGTCGACATTTGATTGGATGAATTTTCTTGGCCTCAAGGCGTGCACACTACTGATTTAATCTGCGGCGTTTGTAATGGTTCCCACATAGTGTGCACTTGGTGTTGCTGAGCGAGACTACGACGAGTGAGCTACGTCATCGATATCAGATCAGTGTACGAACACACGTGTAGTGTGAGAATCTCAGTTTGTGACTAAAATATTGCCTTAAAAGTGATTTGCATTGTCCAAGATTCGATAGCGATGTTAGTAAATTGTATATTTATGTTCTGTGTAGTAGACTTGTAGTATTTAGTGTTAAAACAACGTCAAGCCAGCCTCATCGAAGGTGTTTTTGAGAGTCGCTGCAACCTGTTTTATTGCACGCCACTGCACTGCATTGCACTGTACTCATGCATTGCACATATGCATACAGATAGAGCACTAGGCTTACTATGTGGTGAGCGTTGGCAGTTTATAGGCTAATTGTAGGATGGCATGCAAGTGCAAGTACGGGCTATTAAGCCGCGTCTTTAGCATATTTAGATATCGATCGACCCCAGGCCTAGCCTATAGCCTTTTTTTAGGCCTACGTAGGCCGCGCGCCTATAGTCTTCTTAGCCGAACAACAGCCAGCCAGCCACCCGGACCCGACCCAGTACCCCCACCCCACCCCGGCCCCACATCACAGAGGAGCAGATACTGGCATGCAGCTGGCTGGACCCTGCCAGCCATGCATTGCTTCTAATTAGATTAATAAGTATGATTGATTGACATTGCTGTTGTTGTTGTTCAAATGTGGAATTTTATCTTACAGATGGCAAAAAGTATCAGAAGCAAGCATAAGAGAAAGATGAGGGCTATTAAGAGAAAGAAGAATGCCCCCAAGGAGTTGGAAAAGCTGAAGAAGATCTTGGGTCGTGAAGCTAAACAAGACATTGAAATGCAAGAACTTTACACAGGTAGCTTGACAGGCCTGGATCCAAGGGGGATGCACACCCCCTTTCGGCCAACAAATCTGTAAATCGACCGTAAAATTATGAAATTTGAAGCAAATCATTGAAATTCACAGCAGATTTCAATGTTTCTAGCACAGTGCGCCCCTCTCCGAAACCGTGGGGCCGCCCCTGCTTGACCCTCGTCTTCCTAAACCAACCTAGCTGGACCAAGCCCTTTCATTGCAGAAGTCAAAACCAAATAAACTGGAAAAAACATCTGAAAATTAAGTCCAGTGTCTTCTCTGTTGGGCATTTCACATGAAATAATAACAGGTTTCTAAGCTGAAAGACATAACTTCCTACCGGACTCAAACCCACGGACCCTCGCATAAAGCCACAGTCGCCAGCACGCCTTAGCCGCTAGGCCAAATCTCCATCTTCGGAAAAACATGGTTCAATGACCCTTGCTAAACAAGGCATCCCTCAGCACCCCGCGAATAGTCCTGCCAATCTCCGAACCCAAACAGTTTTATGTTATACAAGGGGTCACATATAAAGGAGATACAATTTAAGGGCATGAAATAATAACAAGTTTGTAAGGTGGGCATTTGACAAATGTTTTTGTTTTCCTTTTCAGTCACAGATGCCAAACAGATGGTTGAAACCGCCACAAGTGAGAACTCGATGGATGTCGACAAGGAAAAGCCCAAGTATAACACAAAGACACTTAAAGATGAACATGGACAGTACCCACCATGGATGAATCAAAGAAAAATTAGAAAACACAAAGCAGCGTTGAAAAATAAGACGAAATCTGGATTGAAAAAGAAAAAAGTTGGAAGAGGGAAGTCATAGCGTTGGAGCGATGTTTCCTTTTGACACTGAGCTCCCAAAGCTTAATCATCACTGGAAAACTTATGATTGTGTGTCAGTTTTAAGACTGTGTTTGCTGTCTGGTCACTTCAAAGCAAACTGACTGCAGGCATTGACATTTCGAGATGGATTTTGAAATTCTTCGTCAATATCATTTTCAATCAACATGATCAATGCCCGTCTTGACCAAGCCAGTTCTTGGGTTGGTATTATTAGAACTTTGAGTAGTTGGCTGAAAATGAATTCTTTGTGATAAGAGCTGTATCAAACAGCCGTTCTACAAATTTTTGGACAGTCGAGGGGCAAGGCCTATAGGCATGCTGTTATTACTGTCAAAGCCCTGCAGCTAAGGGATTTGCAAAGACCTGCTATCATCACTGGTCGGATGTAGGTACCGGTACTCCTAACAACCATCGTTCATATCATTATATCTTACTAATATTCTGTAAATAAAATGTAATAACAGTAAATGTATTTTGTTAGTTCCTTGGTGCAATGGGTTAATAAAGGTCTCCTGAGCGACTTTCTGTGGCAGGAGTAAATGGCTGTACCATGCTCAATATTTCTTGGGTCATCACATTCCTGGGCAAATTTCAATCTTGGAAACACAACTTGGACCGGTGTTGCAGAAGTGGAAAAAAACAACAAAATTTAACAATATGAAGTGCTTTTGGTCATTAGACATTATATTATAAATACTGCAAAATACAAAATGTGCATGCAATGAAGTTGGTCTTTCAAATGGCACTGACAAGTCCAGAGACGGCACAGCATCTATTGTATTGTTTAACTTGCAGAGACGACAGAATTTTCTCCTCATTCTTTCACCATACGAATGGAGCTCTTTCCCGCAACACCTTCACACTGTATTTTTTCCACTCCCTCTGTTTTATCCACAGTTCCTGACTGGTGTCTAGACATGCCAACACGGCAGCACCTTTCCAACAAGTGAGTCTTGGATCGAAGTCCTAAAAAGCGGAAAATTGAAAAGTTATCCGAACTTACCTTAGGAAGTGAAGGATGACTGTAATCTTGTTGATCTTCCGAATTCCCATTCCAAAAAGAGCTAACATGAGAAGTGAGGCCCCGAAAGGCAAGCGTCAGAATGAGGTCACAGGGTGTGCGCGTCAGGTTCTCATGGGAGCTCTTTTTGGGGAATTGGGAAGTGAAACAAGATTAAAGAAATTAAGCCAAGCCAGTATTTCCAGGTGCAGATTCAGAGGGGGATCGTGACCCAACCCTGCTCTCCACCACCAATTTTTTTTCGATGGATATTGTAACAGTTTCCGTCTACCGGTATTCCCCTCGAATACGTACATTGTAACAAAATTGAGCAAAAATAAAGCTTGTTTTTATACTGAGATGCCAGAAAATCATGGCTACAGCGTTCTAGATTTGCGACAGACATGAAGAGCCAGAGATGATATCCGATGCGTGACCCTCCACCACAAAACCAGTCGGAAGTCGCTCTGAAGTTGGCAGGTTGGGACTGAATTATCTGTCAATTTCAGTATTGTCTGTCTATTGTGAAATCTGAGTGATTCTATTTCTTTCTTTATCTCCTGGTGTCATCTCAGTATATGTTTAGGCTCATTTTCTGTGCGACTTCCGACTGGTTTTGTGGTGGAGGGTCACACATGGCCCGGGCGGGATTCGAACCAGCGACCTGCCACTTGCTCAACGGACATGATAACCACTCGGCTGTTAGAGTTTTTCACAATGCAGCGCCCCCCCCCCCCCCCCCNGAAATATATTTGCAGAAAAGCCATGAGCCCCGTTTACACTGAGGAAAAATAACTTATCTCGGACCGGTCCGAGCACGGATCGCCAAAAAATAGCAAGTGTAAACGGGACAAGCGTGCCAGGAACGGTTCCAAACCGAACCGAGCCGAGACCACCAGTTGGAGGTGATCTCGGACCGGTCCGAGCACGGATCGGTTCGATAATACTGTTGTGTAAACGGTAACCGATCTCGGCACGGTTGCTAAATTGTGTTCTGCACATGCGCAAATTATGAATGATGTCATTAGCAGGAATTTCTGAGTGATTCTACATGGAGGCATCCATTTTGTTGTTGTCGTCGTTTGATTTTCGTACCTCCGATCGACTAAACTGACTGGAGAGCTCGTGGCACCCGCCAACTGGCTCAGTTCCATTGTGCTAATGTAAACGGGGCAGATCGCCAGATGACGAAGTGGGCCGGGACCGGTGGGCTGGGACCGGTCCAAGCACGGATCGCTTTTTCCGTGACCAGTGTAAACGGGGCTATACATGCCACAAATGCAGAAAATTTTTCAGTTAAAGTTTTTGAAAATTTAATTAAAGTTCAGTCACTGAAATCTTGATATGAGGATGTGTCAAATCATGAACACAAAATCAACATGAAAACGAAAACGTCTGTGCCATGTATAGCACGTCTTCATGTATAGCTCGGGGTTAATTTCATTCCCTTACCGCATCTTTCAATACTTTTTAAAACCGCCTGATCCAAGGCCAACAACGGTAACTTTTCTTCGACGACGCTTTCCTCCATCTGACTGGCAGGTCTCGTGCTCGACGTAGTCTCTGATATTGCAATGCTATCTGATTGGTCAATTGAATCCTCGTCGAATTGCGATTGTACGGTATTAGAAATGCTGTCTTCATTCATTCCTGCAGGCATGTCGAGATTTTGACTAGCTTCTGCAGATTCCTTTTTTTTCGAGGACTAGAATTGAAAGAAATGGCAAGATGAAAGTTGACATTATAGGGTCAACAAGGCGAGCACCAAAGACGCGAAGCCACGATGGGGGTCTGGGGGGCCTCCCCCAGAAAACTTTGAATTCCAAATGCGTTTAGATACGATTTCCAAGCATCTGGGGGTCATGATTTCCTCATCTATTTAACCCATTTTTTGTTGGTCTTCCAAAAATAGGGGGCGGCAGCCTGGTCGGCCCCCTCTGGATCCGCGCCTGAGTGTCATGGCTGACTGGCTTTAGCTGACATCGTGAAAGAGCTATGGATTATGCCAACCGTATGGATAATCTAGCGTTGCAACACCACTATCTTTTGGTAAATGTGATCTGGTCACATTCCTGAGTTCAACTAAGTACCTTTGGCCAGAATGATGTGAAAAACACTATAGAAATTGTTTCCCCAAAGAAAGTATCTAGTGTTTAGACTTAAGTACTTTTATGAATATGGACCCTGAGGCGAAGACCATGATTTTGTTACAGATCATTTCGGTGGATCAAATGCTCAGCTGACTCACCTGTTGCTGTGTCTGCTGGAGATAGAAATCATCATAGGGATCCTCCGAGTCACCAACTATGGAGTTTTTCTGAACAAGGGTTAGTTTATCTCCCTTTAATCCCAAAAGGTCAATTGAAAAGAATGCCATGGGAGCGAGGATACACTCGTCTCCCATCCAGAGACAGAACTTGCGGATACGTTCATTCGGATGTTTCACTTGGAATGACTGTTGTGTGGCACCTGAGGAATCCTGATAAAATAGAAGGAAAATGTGAAACACAACGATCAACGATCAGATTCTCTGCAAGAAAATTTTTTGAAGGCACCAGTTTTTTCAAAATCAGCAAAACCCCCAAGGATTTAAAGAATATGACCCTTTTTCTGTTAGAGGGTCTTGGCCTGGTGGTCCTCGAGCGGTCTAACACGCTTGACTTTCAATCCTAACAGGGTCAGTGCGTGGGTTCGATCCTGGCCAGGACATGTGAACCAATTAGAGTCTGTCAGATGGATGAGACTCAAAGCCATGGTCCCTTGAACCTGAGTGTCTATGCCAGGGCAAGTAAAAGACCCACACACAGGTGGACAGTAGCCTGTCGTGGACTCAACACCACAGTATAAACTTAAGATCCAAAAGGGTTATGAAGCTTCAAATTAGCTATCTATCTAACTTAGCACCCTCTGGTGGAAACACTGAGGATCACTGATTTTGACTCTAACATTGCCAAAATAGGGCCTAGATACGTGTAATTCGCACGTGGATGTATGCCCCGCTAGCATAAAGGAATCAACCATAAAGGTTCAACTGACAAATTTAGCATTTTATAAATGTGGACAATATCCCTTTAAAACCCAACAGATTTGCATTCTGACGTTTCCATGTGATCGGCAAGACCCTTCTGCACATTCACTGCAAATTTTGTTGAATTCCGACTAGTTGATCTTATGATACAAAAGGTCTGAATTAATGAGAACCCCACGAACGATGTGTGTTCAGGGTCATCGGTGTACATTTGAATAGGCTGACGTACATTTGTACATGGAACACTAATTGTGCTGAAAATAGCTCAGTTATCGTCAGAAATGGAATTCAAAGCATCATGTTGGCAGGTTCATGTACCTCTTCACCACAAAAAAAGTTGAAGCTCGTGCCTATTACGTAAAGCCAAAATTCAGGCAGTGAGAGACATCTGGTGGCAACACAGGAAGTGTATCCCTCAGTAAGCTCATCGTTCGCAGTTAAACCTTTATGGTTGATTCCTTTATGCCGCTAGGTAATGTATATAGAGCTTTTTCACATGGGTTCGCTTTAATTGCCGACTCCCGCCAAAGTAGGACGATGACGCCATCCCGTACCTGATCAAGGTGACAAAATGACTCCTTCAACTCCTGAAGTAACAAAGAATCCATTCTTCTTGCCAGATTAATCTCTTTGTAAGGGAAGGAGATCCTGTACAGCAGCGTGTAAAAGCACCGGGTAATGTCAACACCACCATAATCCATATGTAATCTGAAATGATAATTTTAAGCAAAATAAAGTTTGTTTGTTTTTTAGGCCTCCCTTATTATATCTTTTGGATTACGGATTCGCCGACGTGCTTTTTGGGAAAACCAGAAAAAAAAATTTTTTTCCGACTTGCCATTTTTAAGCAGTGTTTTTTTTCCCGCCGACACATATTTTTCAAAAACTCCTTGTTTTTCCAAGCGGCAAGCAAAATCACGAAAGATCGTCGTAGTTTTCCTCTGAACCCTGGCATACTCGGCAGCTTTACAACAGATAAAACCTTGGGTTCAGTGTTCTGACTGCGTGCAAAACCTTTTTTATTTCTCCTACCTGCTGAGTTGACAATGATTGTCCGTGAAAACCACCGCAAGTAAAAATTGGTGAGTAAGGCCTCTTTTTTAAATTTTTTTATTTCCCCCTCCCTACCTACCTAAATGGTGATGAGAATCCGTAATCCAAAAAATAAAATAAGCGTGGCCTTATAGTCTGATATCAACAACGGTAGAGGTGTCATCTGACTTTACACTTCAACCCCCGTCTATCCTGAAACCTTTCAGCAGAACTCTGATGAGCTGCTCATTCAGCGCTACAATCTGAACATTTCCGAACTGTCCCCATTTATATCTGGGTGGAGAGGGCAATAAGACAAAGACACTTGCCCAAAGTCTCACACCACAGTAAGATTTGAACCCGGGACTCTCTGACCGCTAGTCAGAGACCTGAACCACTACACCACCGTAATCACTGTGAATCAAGTTCAGTCCAGACCTCGAATGAGCAATGCAAAATTGACGCGTAAAAGGCAGTGGAATGCGATGGACACACACACCTGGTATCTTTGTGCGATAAACCATCCTCCACGCAGCACACCGACGTCTTCTGGTCTCCAACGTCAACAACACAGGCACTTCCGACACCGGTACCAAATGTGGCACAGACACTTTCTTGTATGACTATTGCTGAGTTAAAACTCATTTTATTTAATACAATGTTCAATAGTTCTTTAACGTGTAGTCTGTCGTATACATCAGGTATGAGAATTACTGCCCTGTAATGCTGAAACACGAGAAATATGGACATTAGTTCTACTGTCTCTGAATTTTGATGCATGTTGAACATGCTGAGGTAATCACTTAATCATAGGAAAGCTTTTGGTGAGTCCTTCCTAATGCATATGTGTCAGGGTTTCTCCAACATTCCAGGATTTGACATACATGTAGTCCATAGAGCCAGACCATTTTGACTACCAATTCAGTGACCCGATCCAACATGGATTTTTGGTCCGTCTGATGTCTGAAATCACGTGATGGACATTTCAATTCAGTAGCTTTATACCCCTAATTAAGATTCATAAAATCGTTCATTGGAATCCCACTGCAATATTTATACAGACTTCTATTACAAATTCAAGTGTCCATATACCGTACAGCCAACTTTTTTCTGGCCGGTTTTAGACGCTATAAATGTATTACCAATAGATAGAAATGAGAGGTGCCATATTTCTATCTATCATGTCTATTGGTAATATGGCGTACATTTATAGGGTCTAAAACTGGCGAGAAAAAAGTTAGCTGTATATGGACACTTGAATTTGTAATACACGTCTGTATAAGCATTGCAATGGGATTCCAACAAACAATTTTAAGAATCTTAATTAGGGGTATAAAGCTACTGAATTGAAATGTCCATCACGTGATTTCAGACATCAGACTGACCAAAAATCCATGTTGGATCTGGTCAAACTGTAAAATTTGGGGTCTGGCTCATGGACTAATAGGTTTGTTGGTTTTAATGAAATTGACACCGGCAATGAAACGGTTAAAAGATCAAATACCTTGAGATCTTTGAGAGGAATATCTAAAGACTCTTTGATAGCTTCTGACCAAATTGTTTCCAGATCTTGTAGTACTGCAGTTAAACTGCCATTCTGTCCAGGATGAAGATTCAATCTACCTCGGCGTATGGGCCAATACAGGTTATAGTGATCTGACGGCCGAACATACAAGGCCTGAAATGAGGATGATCAGGTACGGGATGATATGAAGGAAAGATCAAAGTTTATTCTGTTACTGTAGCAAAAGAATGATGTGGGCACCCTCAGGTAGTCGGTAATTCTTAGTGCTAACTTCCTTCATCACCGTATAGGTACGAGGTGACGAAGGTAGCAAGCACTAAGAGCAGCCGGAGAAATGACTTTCACAGTCAACTAATTTGCCATGCCAGGCTGAGAAATTGTTAATATGACAAGCGGAAAGTGAAGTTAAACTTGCAGCCTTTTCTTCAAAGTCCGGCAACATCTAAGTGCAACCCAATGGAATGTGGAAGTTAGGCAATATATTTACATGTAGTTGGATTTTCCACGGATCTTTAATCACATGCAACTCTTGAATAACCGACAGACAATGTGATCAGACTATACAAACAGACTTTAGTGGTGCCGAAAAGTGTTCAACAGATCGTCACCGGTTATGCAGGTCGAATGCATAATTGAAAACTGCAAATTCCTGTCTCATTTCCTGACTTCCACATTCCATTGGGTCGCACTTAGATGTTGTCGGACTTTAATGTACTGGTAGCCAATCAATTTGTCTTTGTAGCCAACGGCTTCAAAAGATAGGCCTACCTCATCCCCAATAAGATACTGAGGTTTACTGTGTGTATTCGTCCAGTGATGGGGTGACATCACCTCGGTTGTTTCGCCTTTAGCCTGCATGTTGGACGTCAGGAGCTGAAGAAGAGAGAAACATTCACTTTATCCCAGCACAGCCTGAACAACCGAGGGTTAACAGGGCTCGAAAAATCACATGCCCGAATGCCCACAGGCAACCTGTTCAACCACCTGGGCAACAAAAACCAATTTTCAGCCAAATACAACATGCCCGACACTCAAAAAATAAACATAATTAAAGTAAATTTCCAACCAAACCAAGGGATTCGGGCATCCATCAAGATGAGCTGGGCATCTAAAAACCTGAAAACTGAAAAGACAGGTTGCCCGACTGGGCATGTAGGCTCCAGAGAATTTTTCAAGCCCTGGTTAAAATTGCTATGCCTTTTGTATTCGTATACATGTATTTGATATTTCCGTAAGGGCCGAAGCCATGGCATTATTGGCCCTGGTAAGTACCAAGGAAGCCATCTCAAGTTACTCATGTTCCTCACTTGGATGGGGTCTTTTACTTGCCCTTGCAAAGAAACAAGGTACAAGGTGCCACGCCTTACTGTCCCATGCAACGGACGTGAAGAGCCGGGAATGAAATCCCGTATGGCCCGGGCTGGATTCGAACCCAGGACCTGCCACTTGCTGAGCAGACGTGATAACCACTCGGCTATCAGGGCTCCTTGCTATGCCTTCGTAGTATGCATGCGAAGCAACTGGAGGCCTTGATAATTAATTTTGAACACAATGGAATACTGAAGGGCAAAAGGCAAACCACACATCCCAAAACCAATCTTGGAACTGAACCAAGTGAGCTCTGACATACAAGAAGGACTTTTACTGAAGTACCTACCTGTTTATACTGCGTCGATGTTCTGTATTCCCCATTAGACATCGGACGACTTCGCAGTATCTCCTCAGCATTTTTAACACTTCCCTTCACCTGGTGCTTGAATTCACTGTGCTGTAAAAAATTAGAAGGAATATCAGGAATACTATTGAATTCCATGAGGTTTGACGAAAGTAATAACATGAAAGGCACACAAGAGATGGACTGAGGGACACACTGAATTCATGATAACAACCAACTACGGGTACTTTGGAACCAAAATTGGCAGTTTCGTGTATTATCACTGATTGATTCGAGAACAAACAATCAGGTCTCAGGCGTGGATCCAGGGGGCCCACCTGGCACGCCCCCCCTTGACTGTGAAATTCTGAAATTTGGAGCAAATCATTGAAATTCACCACATGTTTCAATGTTTCCAGCACAGTGTGCCCCCTCTGTTACGAAATTGTGGACCTGCCCCCTGGATACTTACAGAAAATTCCGGTCGAACCATCCATGGATCTTCATAATGTTTCTGTTTCCCAGGAAAACGATGCCGCCTGGCAATACAATGTGGGATTGTCTGTGGAAATGGATCAGAAGCTCGACCAATTCTAAGGTTGTACGATCCTGGTTGGATGACGACTATGGTTGTGCCTTGAACGACCTGAAAGTGATGGAAGAAAACCAGTTGTAACCATTTGACCAGCAGCCTAAGCCCCCCCCCCCACCAGGTACTGATCAGATCAACGGCAACAGTCATCAATCCTAGCCCAAGGCAGGNAAGGGGGGGGCACGCCCCCCCCCTTCGGCTTTCGCTTCGGCCAACAAATCTGTTAGCTAGTGTTACAAAATTGACCGTGAAATTCTGAAATTTGGAGCAAATCATTGAAATTGACCGGAGATTTTAATGTTTCTAGCACAATGTGCCCCCTCTTTTCCGAAATTGTGGATCGGCCCCTGTAAATAGACCTCCCTGCTAGAATTTAATTCAAGGGATACCCATTCCTACCACACCACACCACCATGAAGGATGGTTGGCGGTCGGCCCAGTTAAATCAATGGCCTATCACGCCATTCGACAAGAGCTAGGCTAACACATACCTCTGTGGGGGGTTCACACACGATCTGACTAAATGGTCTCTTAGTTGATGTTGGTGGCATGTTGAAAATTGGTCAATTTTGGTAAGATTGGGTGAAAACCTTGCAAATTTGCCAATGACGGGCGAGACGGGACCTGAGTGTCCGGTGCGGAGGCCATATACTCGGTCACAACGTAACAACAAAATGGCAAACCCAACAAAATCGAGCAAGGCGCAAGTCGTCTTAAAATTCTGCTCCAGTTTGTGGCATGATCCATTCCGATGGTAATCTCTCATATATTTCCCTTCATCGTGTATCGCACAACTCGATGAATAAAAAAAATGGTCAATGAGTTGTTCTGGCAGTGTAAATTAATCGATAGAACCTGCGTCCACGCCTAGGCCTGGTTTGGTGCGCCACCTTGTGGCGGATGAAAGAACTAAAGAGGTGCATGCTGTTACATCTGTACATGTATTATACAGTTGGGTAGGGTTGTCTCCATTTCATGCAGATTTTGATTTGGGGTAAAAAAGGGCAAGAGCCCCCCCCCTTCCCCTGCAGGAAGCTAGCAGCACTTCAGCCGCCCAAAGTTACGCCTTACGGGCCTTGCTGCTATGGCATGCTGCTCGCAACGCACGATGACGATGAACATGATGAATGAGCTGAAAGAAAAGGAAGCTGCACATGATTAATGTTAAATACCACGATACTTTAAATACGTTGAAGACCCTACTATCAGACTATGGCCATTTTGGAACGTTTATATGCTATGCTATGCTAAGATTGAGACAACGAGTAGCAACAATTCCACCTTCAGTCTTTTTCTTCATGTTGGTGATGTTCCTTTTGTTTTCAGGGCTATCGTGAAGAGCAATCTGATGTTTTGGGGTGGAGTGTACATCGCACGTGAAATAGCATCAATTGAATCTGCTCCCGTGTCATAGTGATACAAACTGCATTTCAAGATGATTGGTCACTGGCAAGTCGGTGGGTATACATGTACCTAACCTTAATTGGTATTCTATTTTCAGGAAATTCTGAACATGCATATCTAAGAGATGATTTAACTCAGAAAAATGTACACAATTCATAGGAGATGTAAGTTAGTCATATCGTCCATTCTCCTTTCTCCACACTGCAGATAATCATTGGCTTTCTTTTCAGAATGATTGTAGATTTGGACACCACCAATGCATGAATGACAAGAAGTTAGATGGCAAGAAAATCCCAGTGGATGAGACTTCATACAACTCAGAACTGAACATGGACATGTTTGAAAAGACATTATTCTTTTGGCATGTTTGGGGTTGCCAAGAGAGATCCTGCAATCATTTTCAAGTACTATTTTGCCACTTTGGATTTGTAGATAATTACCCTATGCTGTACTCGCCTCCATGTTTCACAATTGTGCATACATGTTTTTAAATAAAGTATCATTTGAACATCCGAGGTTTTTCTCTCACTTGAGTTTCTAGAATCAAAGCTTGATGTACAATATCTCGCCTTCTTCAATGAGGATAATATTGTACTACTTGCGAATATACACATCTGCACTGGTTCATCCTGGAATTAATCCACGTGTATTGGCTATGTCATTAGGACTACGCAATGGAGGGTGAAGCAAGGTCACGAACCTTGGTAGTCAAGATACTCTGGTTGGGTACTGACAGCGATAAATGTTGCTTGACCTCTGCTTTAAAGCTGACGTGAATGAACAAAAACTGGAGATTCCAGCTTTGAAAAAGACCACCACGCCACGGTGGTGGTCAAGAGAAATACAAACGACCATAAGGCACTTTCAAAGTACCTTTCGGAACATGATAGACTACCAGCATATTTGGTGGCGCCACTGTATTCTCCATGAGTCCGTCAATGGAGTAACATCGAGNACCAAATAGGCGGTAGTCTATCATATTCTGGAGAAACTCCGAAGGGCGTTCGCACTTCTGTAGACCACCATACTGTGGCGCTGTGGTTTTTGATCATTCACGTCAGCTTTAAGGTGAACCTCTCGGACCGCCATGAAGGAAATGCACCATGGTCTACAGGTTAGGCTTTGCCTTGCAACTCAAGGGTGCTGTACATCCTTTCCCCCTCATTGGACAATGACGACTTGTGCTTAAGTCACTGCATCAGAGGACCAAATAATTCCAGTGCTCATCGTGAGAAGGTCACCAAATGTATGTACGGTAGGTGCTCATCATGCAAGTGCCAACTGCGCTCGTACTCAACTACCAGCAACTACTGCAATGCCCCAATCACTAGACCATGAGGGAAATCCCCCACGCCCAGCTATGCTGTGCAGTATAACTGATGGTTATCCCAAAAAAATGAAATGGTCCATGGACCATGTGCTCACCTGGGTGAACGTACCAGAAAAACAAATGACAAATGTTAAATCGAAATGTTCCAGGGTCATGTATCCTCGTTGGATGCTCCTGATAAAAATTTGGAGACATTCCAGTTAGAGTTCAGCAGTTACTGGACTTTGAGCTTTGGTTTTGGCCACCTGGTGGCCAAGCAGCGAATCGAATCGGACCGAAAAGTGGTGTCATAGGTCATCTGACATAGGGATGTATATGTACCAAGTTTCCAGTCAATAGCCCAAGTAGTTACGAAACGCACCACCAAATGACTAAATTTTTAACTTTGACCTCTGTGACCTTGAAAAGTGGGTCAAATCAAAAAACCCTTACTCATGTCATGCATCCTCATTAGAAGCATCAATGATAAAAATTTGGAGATGATTCAGTAATTAGTTCATGAGTTATTGCACTTTTTGTGTTTTTGGTTTCCGCCACCTGGTGGCCAAGCCGAGTCAAATCGGACCGAAACTTGGTGTCATAGGTCATCTGACCTAGGGGTATATATGTACCAAATTTGAGGCCAATAGCATCTGCGGTTACAACATGTGCCACTTAAAGGCAAAATTTTGAACTTTGACCTCTGTGGCGTCGAAAAGTAGGTCAAACCAAAAACCCGTTATAATGTAATGTACCCTCATTAGATACACCTATGATAAAAATTTGGAGGTGATCCAGTCATTAGTTCAGGAGTTATTGCACTTTTTGTGTTTTTGGTTTCCGCCACCTGGTGGCCAAGCTAAGAGGTGAATCGCACCGAAACTTGGTGTCATAGGTCATCTGACCTAGGGGTATATATGTACCAAGTTTTAGATCAATAGCTGCAGCGGTTACGAAACGTGCCCTGCTAACGGACAAAGACGACGGACGACGGACGCAGACCCACGACAAGAGCTCACCCCAGGTGAGCTAATGACAAAAATACCAGGGACAAATTTCCTCGATTCAACAGGAGAGGACTCTCCTCCCATCTTAGTAGGAGGCCAAGAAACAGGCGACTAATCATATGTCTCAATACAAGAAATTATAAAGTACAGCACATCATGTAGAATTTTTTTATTTCATATTTTACAAGGACATATAAAAAAGATTTCCTGTGAACACATTGTAATGCTCCGTTAGACCCAGATTCTGGGTCAACTTTTAAACCATGATACTACGCACACTGAAGATTGGAATGAATGGCAACAACGTCCATCAGCTGTTGCCATCTCTGCCCCTGCATAAATACACGAGCAGAAAAGTCACAAGCCTGTTGCATCAATGGCCAATGAAAACTGAGATCTATGGTCTCAAGAGTCCTTCACGCTCAATTCATGATATGAGTGATCAGTCTTTCATTTCACCTTCCTCATCCTCTTCTTCCACTCCCCGGATATACAATACATTATTACACCTGAAAATATCAAAGGGCATGAAATAACAACAGGTTTCAAAGGTGAAAGACATAGCTTCCTACCAGACTCGAACCCACGGACCCTCACATCCCCGCACAAAGCATCAATCACCAGCACTCGGGGGCAACACGCCTTAACCACTAGGCCAAATCCCCGTCTTCAAAGGAAATATTATTTGTACAAATACAACCAAGGCAAAACGGCTGGAGGATTCTACTATAGTTATTTACATGTATGAAAGCACTAATCCCGTTCCAGCTCAACGACGCTCTAAAGTACTATTCAACTTCTAAATATCCCTGCACCAAATTACTCATCACACCGAAGAAATCTCCAATCCATAATGAATAACTCATACCAACCTGATTAAAACCTCTCCAAGATTGCCCATGTTCACTCCGTCAATGTATTCTTCAGTGCTGAAGAGCTGGAAAAAGAAGATCATAAATAATCAGTTGACTGCACCTTTTTACCAAGTAATCGAGTCACCAACCATCTACCAGTTATTTCATCATCAGCTGACACGGCACTCTCAGAGAAAAACCTCAGATTACCAAAATCCACATATAATTTAATACTGGTCGATTTGCACTTAGTTTGAACTATACAGAAGAAATATCCTTTGAAGAATAGTATAGATTTCTATACTGCAAATGCTTCCGAAAGCTCACCTGTAAATTCATGTAACCATCAACTGAGACTAAGTATCCCTTGTACTCCATTCCCCATTTCAGCTTCACCATCACTGGTTTACCCGTAAGGCCATTCAAAAATGGCTTCGGGTTCAAGGGCATAGTCTGCAAAACAGGATGAAACAAAAAAGGTTCACTTGAAATTGCTTCATTAATGGTCCTGTCACACTTTTGCGTATATCAAGTCCTTATGAGTTCGTTATTAAGATTTTTCAATAAGCAGCCGTATGACCAGCGGAACAGCCTTGGCAGCGTAGTTTTTATGCATGCCCAAAGCTTTCCGGCGTACTGGCCGTACTGTGCGCATGCCTGCCTACATAAAACTTACACAAAACGATTGCGATCATCTGATGCATATGAGGTACCTATTGTGCGTACGACTGCGTATGACAAAAATGTCAATGCGCAACTCATAAGGAATTAGGATACGGAGAAGTGTGACAGGGCCTTAAGGAATAGGCTGCGCCTAACAAGCGTGAAACAGAAGGAAGACCACATGGCACATGTGATCATTAGCATCTGCATCTGCCATGCTGTTTAGGTTATTTCAATGGACAGTTTGCAAAATTCGCGGCCGCCATTTTTTTATCGACTTGGCCGAATTTTCGAACTTTTTCAAATATAATTCGAATAGGGGCCTATATTTTATTAGCTGCTTGCTTGCTAAAATATCTTTATGCAATTCTAGTGGCTTACTGTATGACCTTTCTTTTTTTGAACGCCTCTGATAGTGCAAAATCTCATTGAAAAAACCCAAGCAACGGCAAAAGTCACAAAAAAAGATGGTGGCCGCTTAGTTACGGTAACCATATCGCCCAGGCATAGCTTCTTTTACGATATGACATTGACGGCTATTGCCTGGGACGTTATGGTTTACCCATATACGTGTCACCGGCCTGTACATTTAGATTCGAGAGGTGGATTTCAAACTCGATTTGTGAAGTAAATAAGGATGGGATTTTACTGAATTCACTCGAAAATGGTGTATCGACGGTAGCTCAACAACACAGGAATACAATATTGCGGATTTTCGTGTTGGTTTGTGAATTAACAGCGGCGCACGGAATTCCGTGCGGGAATTGCTCCACAGGGAATGTATTGGGCAATCTGAGACTCTGTATGCGCGCTATGTAAAACTAAAAGTCAGTTTGTAAAAGCAAAAGCGCAGCATCAGAGTCCCAGTTACTGAGACTAGTGGCCGCTAATTTCGCAAGCTGTCTATATTTGCTGGTGACGATCAAGAGTTCACTATAAAAAGAAAACGCACACGGACGAGGGGGGTGTAGCCTTGTAAAAGTGTGTAGCTTAGGTTAGGTAGGCCTAGCCTATACATGTAGGCGGCTCTCTCTGCCAAACAAAGCCAGGAAAGGCCTCGCTTGGATTGATTGGATGGCCTTTCCGCCAAGTCTAGCCATGCTGGCTTGTACTTTGGGCTAAAGTTTAGAATCCCCCGTCGGAAGTGACGTTACTCCATGGCTGCGGCACACAATGGAAATCCTATTGTACAATGCGGCTTATTCCGTCAATCGATGACCTTTTTTTGGGCACTGACAGGGGATTCTACACTCGTTCCGTACTTTGTAGTAGGCAGCCTAGGCCTAGTTACTACATACATGTACTAGGCCTAGTGTGACTGTGATGGCATCATCTATGCACACAGTGTAAGTACAGTTGTGGTAGTAGTATACAGTGTATAGGCCCAGGCCTGTGCACATCGACATCACCATTGCACGCGCACCATGCCGGCAGTGCATGTAGGCCTCTTCATTCCAGTTCCGATTGGCGCGAGGTTTTTTAACGATAGCTCCGCAACGCCTCGGCCGATTTTGACGAATTATACGTCAATCGACTT
>NMRB01002380.1:16281-28266 GCA_002633025.1 Notospermus geniculatus
ACACTGTCACATTGTCCTCTTCTTCAACACGTAGATAGGCAACAGCTGACATAGCCTTTCCGGAAGCATCTGCGAAAACGTGAAGCTGCTGGTCACAGGTGGGTTCTGCAGACGCTTGTATACAACGAGGTGTCTCAATGGACTTCAAGTAGTGGATCGTCGATAACCAATCTACGCAAATACCGATGTCCTCCTGAGACAATGGTTGATCCCAATCAAGCTTCTTGCGCCAGAGACTTTGGATCAGAAACTTTCCTTGCAACAGAGCCTGTTGAGCTATACCAAGGGGGTCGAAGATGGTCGATATGTGGCTTAAAATCCCTCGCTTCGTGTTCTCGACAGCGACGTCACGAACATTCAGGCCAACAGTGTCTTTCTTGACATTCCAGGTTATACCTAATGCTTTCGTTGTGTCAGCGGAGGATTTGTCCTTGTCCTCAACTGAACTCAGTACAGCTTCGTAATTACTTGTCCAGTCTCTGATGTGAAGACCACCTTCTTTAAGTAACATCGTAATGTCCTGTTGCATCTTTGCTGCTCTAACGACGGGTACGAGTGACTTTAGGAAGTCATCCTTGTAGAAATTCTTAAAGACAGACTCCTTGACCTCGGCAGAACAATCCGAGTCAAGAGCTGTGCGACGAAGTACATGATTTGCCATGGTGGGATAAGACAGTGACTTGCATTTGATACACATCTGGTGGTCTGCTCACATCTAAGTCTCTCCAAAGAAAGCTGAGGGCTGGCTGGTCTGCTTCAATGACACGGACTTGATGATACATCGATTCGATATCTGCGGCCATAGCAACCTCTTCTTCTCTAAACCTTAACAGCACTCCATGCAAGTTCTGAAGATAGTCTGGACCAGTCAGAAGTTGAGCGACACTCCACGGTGTGCAGCGGCGGCGTCGAATACGACACGAAACTTGTTCGGTTTGTTCGGGTTATGAACTGCGTGATGAGGCAAATACCAACGCTTGGGTGATCGTGACTGCTCCAATTCCTGCACAGTGAGCTTCCTGGCATATCCCTTCGTTACGTAATCTTCGAAAGTTTTGCTATACGCTTCCGCTTTGAGTTGATTCCTGAAGAGACCCTTCTCCGTATTCTCGAGACGTTTCAGCGCCATATCGTAATTGTCTGGCAAGGTGACATCATCTGCTTTCCACAGCATACCGATTTCATATCGATCGTCCAGCTTCCTCGTTGTCGTGTTCATGATGTCTACCGCTCTGCGATCCTCAGGAGTCAAGGCGTCATCTGTGCATTTCGTGCCGAATGATTCAGTTGACCGCCATTCACGAACTGCTGTCTCAAGTCTTGATTCTTCGGTAGTAGCCTTCGATACATGGTAAACGCTTCTACTGATGTTAGGTCCCTGACGAGCCATGGGACCAGCAAGAGCCCATCCAAAGGCGGTACGAATGACGACAGGTTCAGAGGGGCCCCCTGGCTGTGCGAACTTCTTGTTGGACTATCGCTTCAGTGACGTTAGCTCCGATGAGCAGTTGCACTTCCCCAGCCTGGGGGTATTGCAGCTGTATGTCCTTGAGGTACGGCAGCGCTGAGGCGAGATTCACGTTCAACTTTGGTACGTTGATGTCAAGGTTTGGCACCGCCCAGACTTCGCTTATGTGGATCGCCTTTGTGCTGCATCCATCACCAAGGGGTAAAACGTTAATCTCGAATTTCGATAAATCTTTCGGTTGGCTTTGGCCCTCGACAGTTCCGATGCGTAACGGCTCCTTGGTGCCCTCGATGTTTAACTGGCTAGCAATTGATTCACTGCACAATGATGTCTGAGATCCAGGATCTAAGAGTGCAAATGTTCGGATGTCAACGTTGTCACCTTTGAGAAGTACAGGTACGACTTGCAGTGCAACCTCGTATTCTGCTTGTTTAGTAGGCACAAAGTTCATGGAGCGGGCTTCATATGCAGGTGCTTCTGGATTGAGAGTATTAGTCTGTGTCTGTGGGTTGCTACTGCTAGCGTTAGGCGTTGGGTTTCTTGGAAATACTCTTCCACTTCCGTGAATCAGGGGGTGGTGCTTTCCTTTGCACCCATCTGTCCCACATGCCTTGGTGTTGCGACAATCACGACTCCTATGGTTACGTCCAAGACATGAAAAGCACATGTTCAGCTCAGCGATGATGGAAGCTCTCTGATCTGGTGTCTTACCTTTAAACTTCTGACAGTCCTTGAGCTTGTGCGAATTCTCACAGAGTGGGCACGTGATCGATGGTGTTGGGGTTTCACGTGGCGTACCGGTAGTCGACGAGTTGGTCGCAGTGACTGTACGTATTAGTCTGTGTCTGTGGGTTGCTACTGCTAGCGTTAGGTGTTGGGTTTCTTGGAAATACTCTTCCACTTCCGTGAATCAGGGGGTGGTGCTTTCCTTTGCACCCATCTGTCCCACATGCCTTGGTGTTACGACAATCACGACTCCTATGGTTACGTCCAAGACATGAAAAGCACAGGTTCAACTCAGCGATGGTGGAAGCTCTCTGATCTGGTGTCTTACCTTTAAACTTCTGACAGTCTTTGAGCTTATGCGAATTCTCACAGAGTGGGCATGTGATCGATGGTGTTGGGGTTTCCCGTGGTGTACCGGTAGTCGACGAATTGGTCGCAGTGACTGTACGTGTACGTTCGGGTTTCTTCCTCTTTGTATCTCGAAACGGGCAATTCAACAAGACACGAACTTGTATGGCTAACCACTTATCGAAGTCCTTCAGCGTTGGCCGAGAATCCAGGGTAGTAGCTTGATATCGTCCCCATTCCAACTTCAGATCATCAGGCAATTTCAGCTGCAAGCGACGAAGGTTTTCCGAACTGCTGATGTCACCATGATAGCCAAAGCTGCTAAGGGTGGTAACTGCACAATGTAAACTTGACTGCAGATTTTCGAGACCCTGCAATTCTAACTTATCCAATGCCGGCACCTTGAAAACAGCTCCGAGCACTGCACGTACAATGTCTTGTTCCCGGCCGAACCGATCCTTGAGAGCCTGCATCGCTTCGGGGTAGAGTTGACCATCATAGAAAAATCCAGATATGTGACTTTCCGCAAGTCCAGTCACCGATGTTGAGAGTCTATTATAGCTTTGAAGAGCTCATACCAGCGTGGCCATTCGAGATGCTTTCCACTAAACTTCGGCAAGTCAATTCTCGGAATCAATTTCTTGAATGCAACACTGCCGGCACTCTTGCACGTTTCTGTGACAGGCGCACTAACGGTTTTCTGACATGGATCACTTTCATGAACAGTTTTTTCGGTTGGACAACTTTGAGCTTCACAAACAACTTCCTCTACCGGGCTACTTTCACAAACAATTTCCTCCACTGGGTCATTCACAGCAGCCGCTTGGACTTGATCTTGTACCGTTTCCGCACTCTGACGACAGCTGTGCAACCACGAATCCACTTTATTTTCTGCACTTTCGGGCTCCAAATCAACGACAGGATCAGCATGATCATGATTAACTACCAGTACATCAATATTCTTGAGTGGGCCAACATCATCTTGATCAGCCTGCCATGCCTGCAGCTGCAGCTTCTTTAGTTCGAGTTTCTTTATCTCCAAGTCCAGGACTTTAGCTTTAATCGACAGGACCGTTGACCGAGTTGATGATCTAATACTACTGCACACAGTGCTGGCTGCATCAGATGACGAGGTAGGCCTAGAAGGGGGTTCATCTGCCCTGCTCTTCAAATATTCATTCACAATGCTCCAAATTTCGGCGTGGCGAGCATCCACTTCATCCATATAACCGGCTGTATCTACATTATTTTTCAAGCAATAGTCATTGTGGGCGTTAATGAGGTCATCATACGCCTTATCAATGTCCCCGAGGGCTGTCTGTATCAATGTACGTGACGCACGTGACTCGCACAGCACTTGCACACGGTTGCAAATCCGCGTGAATCTACCTTTAATTACCGCTCTTTCTTGCTTCGACATGATGCGTGATTACAGTCATTCGATACTTTCAATACTTTTCTTTTACTTCATCCGGCTCGAAAAGGACCAGATTTAAGTAGTGTTCGAATATTGACGATTATTAATGATTGAAATCGACGAAAAATTCTTTATTTCGAGAGATTCGTTGCTGTTGTCGTTACACACAAACGGACCGATTCCGGTCTGCCCGAGGACGGGGTGAAAGCCGAAGACAAGTCGCAACACCCATGCACCCCCTGTATGACACGCCTCAACCCGCCAGCCAGAAAGATTTCCTTTATGGCCTAGTGTTGTCGCAGACGGCGATCAGGACGTGGATGGCTGACCGACGCGTACAAACGACAATCATCATCAGTCACACGACTGTGCTCAGATTCCATCACTCATCCTCAACCATGAAAGTCAGTTTGTGGTTCTCTCATTCTCACCTTCTTCATCGGTCACCACAGTGACCACAGATCCATACGGTCCTTGCCCGACCTGGTTAAGGTAGGCAACCTGAAAGTCATAGACTGTATATGGGATGAGCTGAGTCAGAGTAACGGACGTAGATTTCACTTCAGACGTTTTTATGACCGCTGAAGCTGAAGTCAATTTGTATATGTAGGACTTGAAAGGTCCATTCCTGTTTTCACATGGCATTGCAGACCAGGTGAATGTAATCTGACGTGATGTTTTCGAAGCTGTTGGCGTTGGAGGTCCTGCAGTAGGTGCTGAAAAGAACAGAGAACACTGGGTGAGGTCAAATATCAAAGTTAACTCGAGTTAACTCCAGGTGTTAACTAATAGTTATGGTAACCCCGAGATAACCCCAGGATTTGACCTCCCAGCGAGACTTTAGTTAACCCATAGTTAACTTGAAGTTAACCAGGGGTTAACCCTAAAGTTAACACTTTTTTGACCCCAGGGTTCCCTTGACCTGAGGAAATCCCCCAGGGTTAAGGAAAATACATTACTGATCCTGTACATCTGGTGTTAACCTCTAGAGGTTAACTCTGAGTCAAGGGCGAAAGAGGTCAAATATCAGAGTTAAGAAGGTAGCCATGTTTGCTATACCAGTTTTCCAGCTTGTTGCACAAAGAAGAAGGGAAAATTTTATTAGAAGACCTGCATACAGTGGAGAGCCTATTGAAAGACACATGCGTCTGAATCAAGAACAGTTTGACCACCTTGTGGACTATTTTCATGGGTGGAGAAGAGACCACCATCAAGGGAATGAGGAAATTCGTGCGAGTACCTCTTAGGGAAAATTTTATTAGAAGACCTGCATACAGTGGAGAGCCTATTGAAAGACACATGCGTCTGAATCAAGAACAGTTTGACCACCTTGTGGATTATTTTCACGGGTGGAGAAGAGACCACCATCAAGGGAATGAGGAAATTCGTATGAGTACCTCTGAGAAGAGGATAAAAACTTTTTTGCACCTGCTAGCTTCTGGAGGCTTCCACAGACAAGTTGGACACGCAGTTGGATGTGCCAAGTCCACCGCAATACTGCATGAAAAAGAAGTAGCTGACTTTTTCCTTGATATAGCTGGTCAGCATGTTTCGTTTCCACAGGAGGAGGAATTTGAACAATTGGCCCAGCCTTTGGTGGACATAATGGCGACGCATACTATCGCGGGCGTCCAGGGAAGTGTTGTGATTCGATTAACGTGCAGTATATCGTGGATCGATTTGGTCGAGTCCGACACATAATCAGTGGAATACCTGGGTCGACCCACGACAAGACCGCAGCTGAGTGGTCTCAAGAACTTTCTGATTTTCTGGATGGACTGCCAGAGGAATATGCTGTGCTTGGGGATGCTGCCTACATGAGAAGAGGATAAAAACTTTTTTGCACCTGCTAGCTTCTGGAGGCTTCCACAGACAAGTGGGATACGCAGTTGGATGTGCCAAGTCCACCGCAATACTGCATGAAAAAGAAGTAGCTGACTTTTTCCTTGATATAGCTGGTCAGCATGTTTCGTTTCCACAGGAGGAGGAATTTGAACAATTGGCCCAGCCTTTGGTGGACGTACATGGAGTGGAGAGGCAAATAATTCTGTTTATAGATGGGGTTATCATTAAAATTCAGAGGCCTGACCACGCTGGCGACGCATACTATTGCGGGCGTCCAGGGAAGTGTTGCGATTCGATTAACGTGCAGTATATCGTGGATCGATTTGGTCGAGTCCGACACATAATCAGTGGAATACCTGGGTCGACCCACGACAAGACCGCAGCTGAGTGGTCTCAAGAACTTTCTGATTTTCTGGATGGACTGCCAGAGGAATATGCTGTTCTTGGGGATGCTGCCTACAGGGATTTACACAGGTCTGTTCTCATTCCGTTCACTGGGAACAACCTTAACCAGGACCAGTTGCAATTCAACAACCGATGTACAAGACTTCGTCAGATAGTGGAACGATCTATCGGCTGCACAGAACTCAAGTGGAGGATAAATCAATTAAAAGAAAACAGGTATCCTGCAAAGTATGGTCCAGTATTTGCATCAAAGTGCACTGTGGCAACATGTGTCTTGCATAATTTGTACACTAACTTTTTGATGTGAGAAAGCAAGTACCCTCTCATTTGAAAGAAAGGCATTGCAAAGTATGGTCCGGTATTTGCATCGAAGTGCACTGTGGCAACATGTGTCTTGCATAATTTGTACACTAACTTTTTGATGTGAGAAAGCAAATACCCTCTCATTTGAAAGAAAGGCATGTGTGACAAAATGATATGAAACTTTTAATCAAATACTTACTCAATAACAAGCAGCAAATTTTCGAGAACTGCCAAAAAAGAGACAGTGCTTTTCCGAGAATTACCAGTAAAGAATTGAAACAAAATTTTCAAATTGCAGACTACTCTCCAGCCGTTATTAGACACACTTTGTGTGGCCGTCACAATGAAAACTCAACTTTAGTCCTCTCAAGAATCACAGTGATAAAAGTAATTAAATGTTTTGGTAATCAGCATCAAGTCATTTTGCTTTCCAAGCAAAATTGGGTGGCACTTTTTGCAAACTATTTGGTAATTTCAAGAAAGTTCTCTGCAGATGTTCGTTGACCAAAAATGAATAAATTGAGTTCGAAACATGAACTGTTTTTCCAGTTAATCATCACTTTGTTCTGGACTGCGATAAGGTTCAATTACAGCTTTGTGTGACAAAATGATATGAAACTTTTAATCAAATACTTACTAAATAACAAGCAGCAAATTTACGAGAACTGCCAAAAAAGAGACAGTGCTTTTCCGAGAATTACCAGTAAAGAATTGAAACAAAATATATTTTCAAATTGCAGACTACTCTCCACCCGTTATTCATGTTATTAGACACACTTCGTGTGGACGTCACAATGAAAACTCAACTTTAGTCCTCTCAAGAATCACAGTGATAAAGTAATTAAATGTTTTGGTAATCAGCATCAAGTCATTTTGCTTTCCGAGCAAAATTGGGTGGCACTTTTTGCAAACTATTTGGTAATTTCAAGAAAGTTCTCTGCAGATGTTCGTTTACCAAAAATGAATAAATTGAGTTCGAAACATGAACTGTTTTTCCAGTTAATCATCACTTTGTTCTGGACTGCGATATGGTTCAATTACAGCTAACCCTTTCTCTGCCATGACAGCTCGGAAAAGTCTTATCTCCTCTACCAGTTCCTTGAGAATATCCCTTATTTCACCCATGAGTGCAACCTCTTTCTCCTGGAAATTTACAGACGTACTCATATAATCTGTATCTTTCCCCCTGGCTTTCTTTCCATCTGGAGGGCAGGAAGATGTGAGTGGACTCTAATAAGATACTGCAAGGCTTCTAACCTTCTCTCTGTACTCCAGGTGAATCGTTTGGCTTGCCTTTTCCCTTCCATTTTTGACTCAGCCTAGTCTGTACAGCAACACATGTGATATGAACTAATGTACACAGCTTTCCTGTGCATGCAGTGCAGCGGCTACTGACATGACTGAATCCATTTCCAGGAAGTGTTAACACCGAGTTAACTCAAAGTTAACTCGGGGTTAACTGAGGGTTAACTCAAGAGTTAACCCGAAGTCAGAGTTAGGGGTTCAAGTTAACTATTTTTCCAGGGTTAACTTTAAGTTAACTTGGTGTCAGGGTTAACTCTGATATTTGACCTCACCCACTATAATGCTAAAATACGGTGACAAGTTAAATTGTAACCTACGTATAAAGAAATAATCAAATGGTAACTAGGCTACGTATGTGGCTTTTAAGCCACATACGTAGCCTAGTTACCATTTGATTTAAAAATCTTACCCATCCCCAGTTTTGAAGAAAAGGGAATAATTGTTGCATTTTGAACCAACGGAGTGGAGGGAGAGAGTCCTGTGAATACGAGAGCCTATTAGATGCTTGTGGTGGTATTGTTACCACAGGCTGTCCCGGATTCCACCATCCGTGCAGTCCGGGTGTTATATATAACCTGTTGGCGCGCCAGAGGTTCCACTACGTGGGACGAATAAAGAACATCACGTTAGTGCAATATTCTGTAGTGCAGGTCAACCGAAGGTAGCCCTGAAATCACAGTGCCGCAAGAATCTGGGATTTAAGGTGTAGAATGAGAGAAAAGAGACTGATATGAACGTTTGAGTTTGGGGCAGTCGTCACTCACCTTTCACATATCAAAATAGTGAGGTTTAGAAATCAGACGATAAAGTAAACGTTATCGACAACATTAGTTTTGTACCGAAAATGCAATATTAAATCTGGTTAATGTGTAAAATAACGTTGTCGTAAATTTTATGTTCAGCGCATGATTTCTAAACCTCCCTAATATGACAGACTTACCGGACGCGGGAGTTAAAGCGTTGTTCATAACTTTTTCTGGACCGACCCCAGCTCCATTCACTGCCTGTACCTTCAAATCATAGGAGCAATAAGGACACGTGTTTACAGTATATTCAAGTAGAGGACCTGTCGTTTCCTTGCGAGTCCAAGAAGGATTAGTCACTGGACATCCGTCAGACTCCTTTCCGTATCGTAGATGTTTGTACTGGACTATGTAGTGTTTTATCATCCCGTTCGGTGCCGTCGGTTTTGTCCACTGTATTTTAACGGAAATAGCTGATTTTTCCAAACTGATGCTTCCAACTTGGCCAGGAGCTGTACAAATAGATATAATCAGAAATCAATTTTTGATATAATTAATGTGATTTATATAGTTATTATGAATACACCCAGCATGGGCATGTGGAGGGAGAGGATGTCCAAGTCCATACAAAAAACTTCCTTCCGCTTATCTCTAACCTCAAGGCGGTGACAGACTGGCGCGTACGCAGCGCGTGCTGCAGGCGTTCCGCCAATCAGATTCTTCGATAAGTGTTTCGGTCCGTGTTACCGCCTCCTTGATTGGTTGAACGCATCCCGACGCGATGCTTACACGTCAGTCTGTCACCGCCTTTAAAGCTGAACTTAATGGATATAAACCCCAAGCGGCAGAGGTACAAATTACGAACAGCCACAAGGCACTTCCAAACTACATGTACCTCTGAAAACGATACACCCTCTCGGACGGTCACAGCTGGTTTCACTTGCCACCACGCTCATGGACAGTAACAGATCTCAGCACAGCTGCCAAATGAGAAAAAACGAAAAATAATCTGTGATGGCACCGAGATTCGAACCCACAACCCTCTGATCGACTCGCCACCCTCTTTCTGTACGCGCCACGAAGACTGCTTGCTTGCATGACGACAATTCTGATCGCTTTATTTCCTCATGGAGATCTTGATTGATTGATAAAGGGCCGATTNCCGAGATTCGAACCCACAACCCTCTGATCGACTCGCCACCCTCTTTCTGTACGCGCCACGAAGACTGCTTGCTTGCATGACGACAATTCTGATCGCTTTATTTCCTCATGGAGATCTTGATTGATTGATAAAGGGCCGATTTTATAAACGATAGCTAAGATAAACCTCGGTTTAACCATCGGCTGTTCTGGAAACCGCTAATTAATCAAAGTAAACATTTTTACTTTTAGAATGTTTGGCTATCAACGATTCATAAAATCGAAAAATTTATTTCGGTTAGCAAACAGTTTGTCAACTATGGGGTGATGAAACCCGATGGTTATCTTAGCCATCGTTTATAAAATCGGCCCATAATGTTTTATTAAACAAAAGCACATACACGAAGAGATCTGGGAGATCATGGAGATCTTCAAAACCACAGCGCCTTTATTGTAGATCGGCGTCGTTGTATGCAAGCAGTCTTCGTGGCGCATACAGAAAGAGGTTGGCGAATCGACGATCAGAGGGTTGTGGGTTCGAATCTCGGTGCCATCACAGATTATTTTTCGTTTTTTCTCATTTGGCAGCTGTGCTGAGATCTTCACTGTTCAAGAGCGTGGTGGCAAGTGAAACCAACTGTGACCGTCCGAGAGGGTGTATCGTTTTCAGAGGTAGTTTGGAAGTGCCTTGTGGCTGTTCGTAATTTCTACCTCTGCTGCTTGGGGTTTATATCTATTAAGTTCAGCTTTAAGGTCTACCGATATATGTGCTTTCGCGCCCAAATGTGAGCGACTCGGCGATTTTGCGGTGAGTAGGCCTACGGTTCGATGAATATAACAACCCGCATTTCATCAAGTCTGCTGTTTTCCGGATTATAGGTTGTTCCCAAATTTATTCAATGACATTTCTTACCTCACCACATGTAGGAAACCTACATGGATTCCAAAACGAATTGGGGAAAGAGGTTCCCCGAGCTTCAATAAATTTTTCAATAGCTTATAATCAGAAGGGGTCAGGAGCTGCCCTACGTGGTTTATTTACATATGAATACAACTCATGTCACATATTGCTAGAGGGGTCTTTACTAAAACTGCTCTCATTTCTACACCTTTTGAGATATTTCAAAAATTCTTTTTGCATCAGATACCTTTCATCAACACGGAGGGCTGTACAGAGGGATTTTTCAAATAAATGATTTTCCGCAAAGATATCACAAAAAAATTTTTTTTTCACCATTTCGGCGATTAATTAGCCAAATAAAGCTAGCTGAGGATGAATTTCGAGAAATCCTTCTGTGCAGCCCTCGGGGCAACGTTGATACACCTTGTATCCAAAGGCTGGCCTCTCAGCCGTACTATTTGCATGCAAATGAGGTCAAATCTAGTGAAAAATAAAGAGTTGTAATTAACCTTATTAACCTTCGTTAATTAGTGAAACTGTACTTAATATCGTGTTGCTTTTTACATGAATCGACAAATAAGAGATAAATTCATCATAGAAAGGCAAGAAAACCATGATATTTCCCAATACCCTCGATTTTAGGTGGCACTGATTTCCGTGGTCCCAAAATGTTCGCTTATGTATCGGTAGACCTTAAGGCTAAGAATTCATTGGGCCGATTTAATAGACGTTGGCTAAGCTAACCATTGGTTCCACCAAAAATAGATAGGCGTGCGAAAAAAATGTACAACTTTACTAAATTTTTCACCAAAAAGCCCCATTTTCTAAGCTCTGTATAGCGCGAACCCTCCATCCAGACAGGGCTTTTTGGTGAAAATTTAGTTGTACACTTTTCACATGCCTATCTATTTTTGGTGGAAACAATGGTTAGCTTAGTCAGCGTCTATTAAATCGGCCCATTGACACGCGATTTTCTAGCGGTGCGATGCCGCATCCTTTGTCCATTACCAATGGCGTGGAAACAAACAATGTTTGCGGCACAGCGCACCGCTACACACTCGCGTGAATTTATTCTTAACGTAAGATCCATGTCATGCGAATACATGCATTTATTCTATCAATGCACGTGGAGGTGGAGAATGTACAAGGCCATAATAACTAGAACTACGTGGTAGGCCTTGCCTATGCTACATTGTCAACATGCTCCTATAACATAATCTGCTGACAAGGACCCTCGACTGGTTCCCGTCGCGGGAGTGGAGTGGCAAAGACAGAAACCAGTCTACAAGCCCCACCCTTATGAAAAATTATGTAAGAAAAATGTAAGAAACGTAAGAACAACTTAGGAATAATGTAAGAAATGTGTAAGAACTGCCTTTTAGAT
>NMRB01002380.1:28336-44659 GCA_002633025.1 Notospermus geniculatus
CCCGTCGGGATGACACAGAAGTTGAATAGGTTCAACTTGCGGATGTCAGGTCGGCCTTGCGATGGCACAGAACAGGCGCAGGCTGACTTTTCCGGATCACTTTGCGTCTGAGGCACGACAGCGTGGAACAAATCAGTCGCCGATATGGTGCGACATGACTGCAGTTGCGACTCACTTGCGACGATCGGGATCAGTCGCCGACCAAAAAGATCGCAGATCGCAAGAGTTCAACATGTTGAACTTTTGCGCCACGACGAATCATGATCCCGACGGGCCTAATCCAGTCGCAGTCGACCTGACTTGAGTTACGACGTCGTGCGATTATCCAAAACAATGACCGAGCGGTCACGTGCCAGTAACTGACAATTCGGCGCGAGGTAAAAATGAAATGCGGTACCTACCGATAGTATGGAAGCTGCCATCTTGAACAAGTAACATGATCACAAGTCACATGACTTTTATGACTTCACTGTGCTGCGATCTATTCGCAGGTGACCTGAACACGGTTGCGATTCGCTGCGCGCAGATGCCGCCTGTTCCAGGATGATCGTACGCATTGTGACTTGACCGTGCTTGCGATCCAGCTGATGCCGACGACTGTTCCGTCGTGGCGCAGGCAATCGCAGTGTGACCTGACATCCGCACGATCTTTTGATCGGCGACTGATCCCGCAAGTGAGTCGCAACTGCAGTCATGTCACACCAGATCGGCGACTGATTTGTTCCACGCTATCGTGCCTCAGACGCAAAGTGATCCGGAAGAGTCAGCGTGCGCCTGTTCTGTGCCATCGCAAGGTCGACCTGACGTCCGCATAAGAGCAACATCAGATCCTCAGTGCCTCCATCATTTTCTAAGTCACAATGAAAGAATAATGTAGGAAGCCTTGCTGATTGAAGTATTTCAAACTTCAAACGTAAGAATGATATAAGAACTCCAATCCTTGCAATAATTCCGAACATAAGAATAATGTAAGAACAATGAATACTCGCAATATTTCCAACAGCAAATGTAAGAATACCATAGGAACGACAACGTTTCGAATATTTTTATGTCAAGCGTAAGAACAACTTAGGAATAATGTAAGAAATGTGTAAGATCTGTATTTTAGATGTAGGAAATACGTAAGAATGTGAATTTGAACATAAGAAAGGTGTAGGGATTCAGAAACTACCAAAGTCACCATATAAGAACGGTAAGAATAATGCAAGAAAAATGCAAGAATTATAGGCATATACTTGATATGTCTGACGTCAGTAGCGGGACAACCAATCAAACCGTTCAACAGTTCATTCAAAGTGAATCACTGTAGGGGAAAGATTTTACTCCGTTTTCTCTCCATCAAAATAGCTGTAAATTTCCATTATTTGTGCCTGCCGATTTTATTGTGCCACTCATAACAACAGTTCAAAGTTTATAAACACCAACGGAATCGACTTTTTGCCGTGGATTTAAAGGATTCGTCAATATTTAGTGTGATTCGACGGCAGGCTATGAAAACATTACTGGAAACGGACTCGGTGTACATAATGGAGTACTTAGCACTTTGGGAAAAGGTCTTGAGGAAAGAGTAAGTTTTTTCTTCCTTCAATTTCGATTTCTGTGCTCCTTTATTTGAAAAAAGTTTTGACTGATAACTTATTCTTCAACAACATTCGCTCTGATACTATTAGGCTCCCAAATAAAGACATGGATTCCAGAATTCTTTTTTTTTCACTGCTATGCTACTGCACCCTATACACTCAAAGACTGTTGGACTGTGCATGCCTGTGTTACCCAGAACGTGAAGCGTGTATCATAAGCAGCAGACATCCAATGCTACCTGCATATACACATTCGAACATTGGTAACGGAGGCATTATTTGTTTATGATATCGTCTTGGATATTGTAAGGAACGTGTACATGTAAGCATAAGAAGGTAAGAATAATGTATGAAGGTATTGTAAATGTAAGATTAATGCAAGAATGATAAAGTAAAAAAATACGTAAGAATGGTATGAATAAGGTATGAATAATGTAAGTGGCTAATAAAATGTAAGCAAAAAATGTAAGAACAGGAGTGCAAGAATAATGTATGAAAATACTGTAAATGTAAGAGGAATGCAAGAATGAAAACGTAAGAAATATGAAAGAAGTACAAAGTAGGAAAAATGTAAGTTGCTGATAAAATGTAAGAAAGGTGTAAGAATAATGTATGGAGGTACTATAAATGTAAGAACAAGATAAGGATGACAAAGTAAGAAATATGAAAGAATGACAAAGTAGGAGAAATGTAAGTGCTGACAAAATGTAAGAAATGTGCAGGACTAAAAACGTAAGAATAATGTATGAAGGCATTATAAATGTAAGAATAATGTAAGAATGACGAAGTAAGAAAGATGAAAGAATGACAAAGTAGGAATAATGTAAGTGGATGACAACATGTAAGAAAGGTGTAAGAATACGAATGTAAGAACAATGTATGAAGGTACTATGAATGTAAGAACAATGTAAGAATGGCAAAGTAAGAAATATGAAAGAATGACATTCTTACATTATTCTTACATTTATAGTACCTTCATACATTGTTCTTACCTTCATACATTTTTTCTTACTTCGTCATTCTTACATTATTCTTACACTTATAATACCTTCATACATTATTCTTACGTTCTTCGTCTTGCACGTTTCTTACATTTTGTCAGCACTTACATTTTTCCTACTTTGTCATTCTTTCATATTTCTTACTTCGCCAAAGTAGGAATAATGTAAGTGGCTGACAAAATGTAAGAAACGTGCAAGACTAAGAAAGTAAGAATAATTTATGAAGTTTTATAAATGTAAGAAAAATGACAAAGTAAGAAATATGAAAGAATGACAAAGAAGGAATAATGTAAGTCGTTGATAAAATGCAAGAAACGTGTAAGAATAAGAACGTAAGATTAATGTATGAAGGTGCTATAAATGTAAGAATAATGTAATGACAAAGTCAGAACTACGAAAGAATGATAATGTAGGAATAATGTAAGTGGCTGATAAGAATAATGCAAGAATGAAAGAGTAAGAAATACATAAGAATGTAAGAAATGTAGAAGAATAAGAATGTAAGAATAATGTATGAAGTGTAAATGAAAGAAAAATGTAAGAATGATAAAGTATAAGATATGTAAGAATGGTAAGGTAGGAACAATGGCTGATCAAATGTAAGAAACACGCCAGATTTAGAACTTAAAGAATATTATAAGAATAATGCAAGCAAGAAATTAATGCAGGAATACTGTACGAGGTTTATAAAAACGTAAGAAATGTGCAAGAACGAAAACCTGTGAATAATGTCGTTTTTTTCTAAGTTAAAGGTAAGATGTATGTAAGATTAATGCAAGAATAATGCAAGATGAAGCCACGAAAATTTTCTTTCAAAGTCAAACGTAAGAATAATGCAGGGATTTTTCCCTAATTCCATCAATTTTCCTACCCTGGTTGTGTACATATGTACGTGCTCTATATCGAGGGTTGAAAGCAAAAAGTGACTATGTCCAAAATCGTAGTTTTGAGAAAAACGCGTTTTAAAGTTTGAACTGCTGGCTAAAATCAGCAATTCATTCTATCTTTATTATTCTTTTTGAGATAAATTGCTTGGTGTAATTAAATTTGGACAGTGCAGATTGTCCAGCTTTGTGTTCATCCTAGGTGGGCCAAAATTGCCAAAACGGGATTTAGACATTTCTTGCAGGAACACGTATCACTGATGAAAGTAGATATGCGGACTTAACATTTTTGAACACACTCTTTTAACCACCTATTATTCATAAATCTCAGCTGAAAGGTGACACAGTGTGATTGTTCGTTCCTGCCATGCTTGCAAACATTTTAGGAATCCTCCTCACTATCATCAGACCCAGAGTCCTCCACTCCAGATTGAGGTTGACGGTCTTGAGCATGTCTTGAAGTTGGCAAAGCCATGAATCATGGGTGTACCTCCTCGGGGATAGCATGTTGTCTGCATAGCTGAAGAAAATCATTCTTCTTTGCCTCACTGATGGGAATCCTTCTGCTGTAAGCCTTCGGTATTTCATTAGGCAGTGCTGGTGGCCGACGCTGCCCAAATACGTAGATTTTCTTGAAATCATCAGTTTAGTTGTAGCAATACATGGCGAATCATTGCCTTCTCATATCGAAAACTCATGACCAGCAGTTGACAGCATTTCCATCTTCATCTCGACGCCTCTTTTTCGTCAACTGTAGGGCGATCTCATGGAAATCATTATAAGTCAGATAGTGGAAATTGGTAACTTTGTAGGGATTACCTGCTCTTCCTACCATGATTTTGTTGTTCAGTATGTATTAAATAAGCATAAAATGGAGATACTTGAAAGAGAAATGCTGACACGTAAAGCAATGTTGAAACGAAAGAAAAATGCTGGACATAACCTGCTGACCATTCCCCTGATGAAGATAATCTCAGCTGCAAGAGATGTCTAAGTGGGGACATAGACATTTGTTGCTGGGGAAAAAAATGTGTTAATGGACATAGTCATTTCTAGCATTCCAGTTGAACCATTTATAGCAGGTATGAAGCTTAGTCATTTATTGCAGACAAACTAGATCACTAACTGAACTTATTGGTGGACTTAACTCAATTTCGCCATTTTTGGACATAGTCACTTTTTGCTTTCAACGCTCGATATAGTTTTGTATGTATAGGAGAACAGCGTAAGAAAAACGTAAGAAAACCCACAGCCAAATGTAAGAAAAATGTAAGAACATCTTACATTTTTCTTACATTATTTTTCATAAGGGCAGGGCTACAAGTGACTAACACTCACCAGCCTCTGCTGTCCTCACAGTCACGGCTGAGTACGGGCCAACACCAATATCGTTTTTATAGGCAATCTTGAACTGGTATGAAGTATAAGGTGATAAGCTATTACAGTACACCTTTGTTTCAGCTGCTTTATCACCAGATAATAGCAAAGTTCCATCAGATACTTTATTTAACTGATATTGATATTTTCCGTTTGGTCCGTTTCTGTCGTTGCATGGTATCTTTGATAAGGAAAAGACAAGCTGAACCGAGGTCTTTGAAAACACTCATGCTGTAAATGCTCCCTTTACTGAATTTGACTGTTCTACCCCAAAGATCAAAGGGCCGCTGGGGTAGCAATTAAGGGCAATTAAGACCATAGGTGTGAAAACAGTGACATAAGGACCCTAATTAGCCCTAATTAAGGACCTGGCTGAAGTGTCAAAGTCGCTTTTCTTGCAATATGTTTCAAATTCAAACAGTATCAGTTTATTTCAAATGCTCTCACTAGCAGAATACTTCAACAACGAAGAAAATCCGCTCAACAAATAAAGATTTTACAACATTTTTTTTGTAAGCATTCACTCATCTGTGCTATTCCTCACAATGAGTATACCCCCTCAGCTGTTATAAGACAATTGGTATGAATGAACCAAGTGTTTCCTGATTGGCTGTGCTGGTGCTGTCAATCATACTATATGGGCCCACTGTCTTTCAGGTGCAATGGTGGTGTGGGAGAGGGGAAGTTTTTTGGGACAGTGTGAGTGTGACCTTAAAAATGTGATGAAATAGTGTCAAAATCTTTGAATAGCAGGGATTTCAGCAGCACTCTGTTCCATTTGATGACGTGTAAAGAAGAGAGTAATTCGTGGAGCAAATGTCCTCAGTCCTAGTTAGCTGAGCACTTCATAGGCCTAACTTAGATTACAGTGGAACCCCTCTATTAAGGACACCTTTGGGACTGGTAGTTGCTGTCCTTAATTGAGAGGTGTCCTGATTACAGAGGTCAAAATGAATAGAAATTACCAGTTTGGGACTGAACTTCAGTGTCCTTAACAGAGAGGTGTCCTCCTGCTAGAGGTGTCTGTTAAGGGAGGTTCCACTGTACGTGCACTGGACTAAGCCAGAAGTGGTGGAGTAGTACCAAAATCATTGAAAATCAAAGGCCCTGCATAATGGGTGGCGTCCACTAGAGCGCCGACAACATTAGGAAGGGTTCGGGAAGCAAATGTGTCATTTCGGCATTGCTTCCGCATCGAGTCCTATTGGTCGTTTTACCCTTTCCCGAACGTGCAGAAATGCCGCGAACTGTTCAGGAATGATAAAGACAGTGAACGGAACCTTTCAAGAATATGCGGAGAGGTTGCCGATTGAATGCGGATTCACTAAATTTGCATTCCGCGTCTTGTCCGCGCCTTAGTGGACGCTAGGTTTAATGATGGGAGCGAGGTGTGGTGAGGAGAGTAGTCCATGGAGAAAATGTTCAGAGTGGTTTTGTCACAATACTTTACAGGCAACAGGCAATGGATAAGACTGTAAAAAGTTATGTTTGAGAAGTTGAATAAAGACTAACAATTGCTTTTACTTCAGATTTGTACAGCATTACCTGGTGCATTTGCAGTGCAAAATTCAAGTAAAAGCATTTACTAGGTCTTTATTCATATGGCCACTTGACTCAGTTTGAGGAACCACCAGTAGTGCAAAATTCAGGATGTGGGAAAAGGAAAAAGGAGGGCTGACAAATCAATTTTTTCTCCACCAAGTGAACATCTATTTGCATTCCCCACATATATTCATGTTCACAAAATCATTGTCTTCAATTTAACAATGCTTTCTACAAAATTGAGCCATTTGCTACAATATGAGTAGACCTATATTCTTACATTTTACAACTTCATAGACTTTGCATGAAGAGTGTTAACAAAAATCCTCTTTTTTGCTGTGCGGATTATTTCCCGCTCCTTAATTGCTCATATATTCTTGTGCAGACAAGCATTATCATTAATTTGACCAAGTCTGAATAAAATTGGCCCATAAATAAAGCTTCCTTAGAGCAAAATAACTTTTACATTTTTAGCAAAAAAATTTTCTCATCAAAGTCAACTTTTTCTCCCCATACGACCATGGAATTCAGTTCCAATCAAACTAGAACAGGGTCAAGTATTGTTTTAATACACAGTGGTATACAATGATTAAACTCAAAAGGCAAATTCAGTCCAGCCCTGCATGCCCAATGTCTGTATAGACCTACATGTACAATATAATAGGACAGTCAACCCTGCTGACCAAACAAACACTCTTCACACCTTCCCAGCACCACACATATGCTAATTAGGCTTAATTACGCCTGTTGCCTTATGCAGTGAGCTGTGGGAGTGCGTGTTCCAAGTGAACAGCCTTCATGGCTAGCTGCACAACAGATGAGGAAGGGTAATTAAGGGTGATTAGGGTTTGGAATAATACCTCAGTTTTGAGTAAAGGAAGCTTGACCTCATGCTGTTGGATCTGGAGGCCTAGCTGTTGGTGCTGGAAACGAAACAATGCAGATTTTTAGAGGGACGTTTTAAATTATACCTCGTAAGTCGAGAAAGCCTCTTTAAGACCGCAATACACGAGGGACAAACATAATCAAGATTGCTTTGCCAACCGTCCTGTGAAAAATGATTAAAAGTGTGAATTAAAATGATAACAGCATCCCATTAATAAGGGCCTGTTCCTTCGCAAATACAACTTTTAATAAGTTTGATGAAGGAGAATGTAAAAAGTAAAAGAATATTGACCGGGTTTATTCATCGAGCCGCTCGATGAATAATCACTACTTTCTGTTTTATTTATCGAGCCGCTCGATGAGCAGTACGTGGATTCAGTGTTATTTATCGAGCAAGCTTGACAAGCAGGCTTCAAATTCAGCATTGCTCGTCGAGCTGGCAATAAAGACACGCCTCCTCATGAATATGTATAATGGAGCCAGCCGCTTAGTTTGGTGGTCAGCAGTGTGGTGGTGCTTCTGAGCAATAGTCCTACTGATCTTTTTTATGTAAAAACACAGAAATGTTCATCTTTATATTGACGAAGAGCCCTTTCAAAATTTATAACTGAGTTGTGTGTAACTCCCTGCATTTTTTCGAAGGATGTCGCCGCCATTTGGCTAGAAATCGAATCCGCCATTTTTGCCTCCAATTTTACAAGACAAGTCTGATTGGCCAATATCAAATTTGACATTAATATATTAATGAGGATAGCTCTACGTTTAAGCCAAATTTTGCATACTGTTCAGCAAGCCGGGCTTGATGAATAGCCACTTCTAGGTGACTTCCCATTTCGCAAAATCCCATTTTACCAAATCCCATTTCGCCAAATTCCCATTTTGCCAAAATCCCATTTTGCCTAATTCCCAATTTGCCAAATTCCCATTTCGCCAAATTCCCGTTTCTCCAAATTCCCATTTGGCCAAATTCCATTTTCGCCAAATTCCCGTTTCGCCAGAAATTTACTTGACACCCCCTGTGTTCTTTCAAAATGAATCGTTCGAAATATTAACAACTTTTGAAGCAGGCTCATAAGTGTAACAAATTAAGCGAATGGTATTCATTCCAAAGAAGACTGATGTTATTTTCTATAGGTAAATTCTTCAACGATTGCTTTTAATTTCAATTTTCTTTTGTTCTCCTGATATGCCTTGGGTTACACTCCTCTTGCAGTGTTTGCTCCCTTCATACATCTGCACTGACATAACCGCAGATATAGTCAAGGGAACAAACACTGCTAGAGTTGTGTAACCTTGGGTGTGGCACATTACACCTGTCCTTTTTGAAGGTGGAGACTATAGGACCCATCCCTTCCAAATCCTGAGTGAAACAGTTTGATAACCAAGGGCCTTATCTTAACCCTAGCCCTCTATTTTGAAGTACATTTACTTTGCGTTGGATCGGTCCATTAGATAGGGGTTATAGCCTGAATAACAAATTTGGCGAAATGGGAATTTGGCAAAATGGGAATTTGACGAAATGGGAATTTGGCAAATTGGGAATTTGGCGAAATGGAACTTTTTCTGGCGAACTGGGAATTCGGCGAAATGCAATTTGGCGAAATGGGAATGAACCCCACTTCGAAGAAGATTTATGTGTTCTGAAGCTCCTGCAACCCATGAATAAAAAGTGTTACATCCTTATTGGACAGAGCCTCTTCAACTAGGTCCATCGTGTCTACCTTATCTTTATGTACACGCCTGAATATGCTTTGGTTATAGCATGATCCTCCTTAAAAATTTATGAATTATTGTGGTACCGGGTATCAGCATTTTTGAGCCAGTGTCGCTGGCACTTGACTCAATCACGCTGGTTGGCGGCATATTATGTATGTATACCTACCAGCTGCTGCAGTGAAAATCCTGCTAAACGCGTATGGCCACCCTCGTCCAGCTGCAGTGGATGCCATTACCATGATGTCATACGCACAGTACGGACAGATGCCGTTTGCAGGAAGATCATAACTACGTGTCGTGATTGGTAGGCCAGGGGAAGAAACTGTAGATCCAGCCACATTCTCGCATTGGCCATATCCAACTAGTTTATATTCAATATGATAGGCAGTGATCACACCATTCTTTACTGTTGGTTCCGACCAGGTGATCCTAATTGTCTTGCCTTGAGAGGAAGCAGCAGGATTGGTGACTGGGCCTGGAACTAGAACAGGTGTTAAAAATAATGGATAGTTCCCCCAATACCGTTCAGTGTACAAGCCTATAATTATCATTCTGAGGAAGCAGACAAGGGCCTATATTCCACGCCTACCATGTCCATGCTCTTCATTCATGAACGTTGATTCAATCAGTTGTACCCGCGTGAACTTGGCCAGGGATGCGGCCCTGGGAATGCGGTCAACTTCTGTGTCACTCTGAGTGGTATTGGGGCAACAATTCAGTATTGAATCGAGAACAGAACGTCAAATACGGCATTATTAGCTCAGAAGACAACATTGGGCAACAGGAAAGAGTAAAATTCGGTCTACGGTTTAAACCAACAATAAATCTGCGTTTTCCCTTCATTGACAGTGTTTCTGATTTCAGTAACGAACTCCAAACTTGTATCCAGCAGTCAACTTGCCATTATTCACAAACGATCAGGAGGTGAGCAAGTTACTCTACAGACTTACTGTCCTCCGCAGTCCTCTTCGACAACGTAACGCTTTGGAAACTTTTGTCGTCCATGTTCCAGAGTTTTATGTAGACGTTATATTCAGTGTAGGACTTTAAGTGTGTGATTTCCTTTTGGTATATCAGGCTGTTAACCCACACTGAACTCCTCGTACCGCCGTCTTTGGGATGGAAATGCACGTCATACTTCTTAAAGCATATAGCTGGCATCTGAAACGGCTGAAATGATTTAGATTATTTTAATGGTTAGTCAGAAAACAACCAAGTACACCCCGATAATACAAAGCTTACTCGTGGAAATAAAGGTTCTTTGGGTTCTCAAAAAGGAATCTTCCCAGCGCATAAATATGCGACAATAAAATGTTCATCATGCCACGGGAAAAACTTAGGGGCTTTTCACGTCGCTTGAAGAAACATAGTGGTTGCATACTTGTGCGCTTTGAACTGGCTGCCTTTCGATGATATACAATCACAAGTATTTCATATTTTGGTCTTAGAGGCGATTTCCATTGTAGGATGTATCCTCACGATTAAACAATGACACTGGATAGTAATAGGCATTAGCAATAGGTGTACAATCAAAGACACCGCAAAGAGCGTATCCAAAGATGATATACATGTACTAGTAGTTGTAAATAGTGTAGAGACTAATGCAGCGGTCAATGGAAACCCTATATCCGCCCTGGTCAGGAATTCGACGTNCCTGACGGGGGGGGGGGGTACATGGTTTCCATTGACCGCTGCATAACACTCTGCACCCCGCTCAAGTTCTTCGACTGCCATCATATCTGTCACATTACGACCAAAGTGGACGTATTGGAGACAAGCCCTTTGTGGGTAACGTAACATGCCCCCAAAATGATGGTTATAGGAGACCTCATTCACGAAACTCTCGTAACTTTATAATAGATTGCATCCTATTCTCCATTTGCGGGGAAGTTATTTTTCACTCTCCGCCAGACAAGGGACATACTTTGGCCTTTCTGGTAAACTTATGGGGCCTCGTGAATAAGGTCCCTGGTTTTGTTTTTTTGACTGACGTCTGTTTGCCTGAAAACATACCTCTATTTCAACAAGAAAGTACGCCCTGGTTGGCCAGCTATCTGACGTCTTAATACCAGTGGTTATTCTTTTAATCTTTGGAGTCTCTGAAAGTAGAAATCCAGGGGCCTGTTTCATAAACGCTAAAGGCACTTCATTAACTAATAACACTTGCTTATGCTCTAAGGAATAAACTGGATATTGACACAAGTCCAGAACGAGCATATTCAAGTATTATTAGTTAATGAGGTGCCTTTAGCGTTTATGAAACAGGCCCCTGGTGATTAATGAAAATAGTTAGAAACCTGCCGGCCTTCGAAGACAACAGAGGGCTACTAAATTAATTCTTAATCCCCTTTACATAACCGAATTTTCAGCGTCCCCGGTCCATTTTTAATTTGCCAGCTAGTCCCGTGTGATAGAATCTAATGCCTGCGCCTAATGCCCCCTGTAGGCCTATTGCTTGTCTCAGGATTAAGGGTCTTGGTCTCCCTGAGTCCAATTGTCATGGTGCCGCCAAATTCGTCAATGTATTGTTGTGGGACATCCTATATTGGGGTACTAGCTTCTATTACACCGGTACCAAACGGAACCGCGCCGAGCCATGCATTCCGAGGGAGGCTCGGTCTGGGTTGAGTACGGTTCGGTACAATTCTGTGTAGTGTAAACGGGTAGAGCCAATTTGGCACGCTTCCTGAATGCAGTGCGCATGCGTCAACTAATCAAACTTAGTCTTGACGTCATTTATTACCAGACGGTACATTTTCACAGGTGACCATGGCGACCAGGGCCGACCGAATCGAACCTCCGATAGCACTAACAGTGCCTAACAGAGAGGTATGCAATGCCTTTTACCATTACATAGTTTCTCTGTTAGGCCATGTTAGTGCTATCGGAGGTTCGATTCGGTCGGCCCTGGTGGGCTCGGCTCGGTTGGTTATGGCAATGTAAACGGGCCTGTCCCACATGAATTCAAAGCCCCGCAAAACTCTATGATAGGGAGTTTTCGCAAACCCTGAAACGCCAACGCGAACGCCAAACTCATTGTTCGATGCCACGCAGAGAGCACCGAACAAAAGGATAGACGTTCGCCTTGGCGTTTCGCGGGCTTTGCGAAAACCCTATATTCACAAAGCCTCCATAACTGTAAGGGTAGGCAAATCATTTTCAGGCTGATAGTTAACAATACATGTAGGTTGCCCGCAAATGGACAAATACATGTAGTTTACTTACGCACTCTTAAAGTTACGGGGGCTTCGTGAATAAAGACGTCGACCACTCACCGTCTGGACAGAGCGTTTTTGCCTCGACGACTGGCCCAGGTCTACCCCATTTCTGATCGCTCTCATGAGGCCGGCTATTGAGCAGAACGACACGAAATTGGTAACTCGCCCCGATGATCAGACCACTGGCCGGCCAGCTGTAGCTACTGGCAGTTGAAACCGAATGCTCTGTCGTATCGTTGGTCCACTGGGCTGCAGTCCTCGCTTTATACTGAAGTCTGTATTTTACAACGGTTCCGTCTCCTCCGTCTGTTCCCCTTGTCCAAGCAGGAGATGTAATAGTCATTGATGTCGCCTTCACGTTGGATGCAGTTGGTTGTCGCTTCATGAAGGGCATCGGATCTGGGATTGAAAATGAGAAATGATGTACGAACATTGATACGGACAAAGAGTTGCGGCGGAGCGACAGATGTAAACATTACTATAAGCGAATACACGTAAGTATACGGATAATTTCATATGTGAGAGGTAATAGTAGGCTCGAGTCCCTTTTAGGAGACTCACAATATTTCATCTGTTGCTGTATTGGTTTGTGGATTGCAGATCAAGCCCTTCTGATTCTGCACATAATGTGGAGGTTTAGAAATCAAACGATAAACGTAAATTTTACGACAACGTCATTTTTCATAACTACGCATTAACCAGATTTTATATTGCATTTTCGGTACAAAAAAATGTCGTCAACGTTTACGTTTATCGTTTGATTTCTAAACCTCCCTAATATTCTGCCACATCCGACCGTACTTGAAGGTAAGGCCTCGACTCCAACAGTCAATAGTAATCGTGGAATAGTGAATCACGCCCGGTATTCCACGTAGAAGGCTAAAAAGCCCCCATGCGACGAGCAAGAGAATTGCAAATGCCCTGCAGACACCTCGAACGAACGCTCAGAACATGCTATACCCCACGACGCCAAGAGGGCGTCGTCTTATTTGCCTTCGAGCTTTAGAGGTGTCAACATCTTCTGGTGATTTCCTGCTGAAAATTTTTTCTGAAATCGAATCCGCGCCCTATTTTCTTTGCTCCACCGTCCGCTCGGCCAACGAACTTGTTGGAAGACTTCTCATGTTTTCTCTTATTCGTAGTATCATAAAGGAATCAACCATAAAGGTTTAACTGCGAACGATGAGCTTACTGAGGGATACACTTCCTGTGTTGCCACCAGATGTCTCTCACTGCCTGAATTTTGGCTTTACGTAATAGGCACGAGCTTCAACTTTTTTTGTGGTGAAGAGGTACATGAACCTGCCAACATGATGCTTTGAATTCCATTTCTGACGATAACTGAGCTATTTCAGCATAATTAATGTTCCATGTACAAATGTACGTCAGCCTATTCAAATGTACACCGATGACCCTGAACACACATCGTTCGTGGGGTTCTCATTAATTCAGACCTTTTGTATCATAAGATCAACTAGTCGGAATTCAACAAAATTTGCAGTGAATGTGCAGAAGGGTCTTGCCTATCACATGGAAACGTCAGAATGCAAATCTGTTGGGTTTTAAAGGGATATTGTCCACATTTATAAAATGCTAAATTTGTCAGTTGAACCTTTATGGTTGATTCCTTTATGGTAGTATTTAATATTACGTAAAGCCGTGTTTACCTGACATCCGTTATGCGTTATGCGATACGACGTTATCCGCCAAAGCATTGGCCCATGTACAGCGATCGAGATGAAAAACGGATAACCACGGTGTACAATCAACATTGCCGTACAGCTGCGGGAGAAAGTTCCGGTCACATACGCTTGGCAAAGCTAAGACGCCAAATTACTATAAATACCATTGCTAAGGGCAAAATGACAGCCCTAGGTGAATGAATACACTATAAAAGGCATGCTGCTGCAATATCTCCCAGAAATTCGCAGGAGAACGCATCGAAAATCGGCAATTTTAAAATCAACTGTACGGCTGCGGGAGATTTTTGACTGTACGGTGCGGGAGCGCTTGCTCAGAAAAAATAAATCGAATTGATTTTTGCTTTTTGGATGTCTCAGGACATAAATCTCTTGAGAATGGCCTCCGGCGATGTTAACCGGTATCAGGGCCGTGTATGATCCATACTGGCGGATGAAGGCGGGAGGTGGTTTGGTAGCAAACTCTATCTGCTTCTTGAAAATCGCCGCTAACATTCCAAGATCGGTAAAAACAATCCTTTAGGGTCGCCACTCACGGTAAATCGATACGTAATCATCACCAGCGTTTTTGACTCGATTACGCAGCGCTTGTCGAATTGAGATTGTGCACTCTTAGAATAACCAGACTTACGCAATACAGGCCTTGGCTGATTTCCACCGGTAGAGAATGAGGGTTCACACTTGCCAACCAGACATGACTACGCAAAGGTAGAGTATATACTTTAATGTCCAGAAAGTGACACCTTCTGGGCAAGTCTACGCATTGCCAGGTCATTGTGAGTACAATATTCCAACAAACTTCATCGTTCTGATTGGTCGAACAAAGAACCAACCACCGGCGCCAGTTATGGTATGGAACAAAGGCCTAGTCATGAGTAGCCTACTCTGGACTGACCTCTTCGAGGCGAGGATAAAGTATATTTCAGACACTACATCGAAGTAAAACCATATCTATCGTAAAATTGAAGAAAATCACGAATACTCCACATTCTTTTTGAAGGCATTCAGAAAGCTCGCTCATTGACGTATGGCCTCCATGAATTTCCGTTCTCGGACATTCTGTGTCACATCACATCCATGCTTCTTTCGTTTGATGGGCGTTGGTCCTCCGTCGCTCCGTGGATGCAGGTCAATCGTTTTCTCATCGTCGTGAATGTCGAGTTCGTTTTCCTGGATATTAGTGAGGTTTCGCAAATCTGACGAAACACGAAGTACGAAATACGAAATTGGATTTCAATTCCATGACGTATGTATATTTCAGGAGATGGTTGGTACCACAAATATCGCCTGGTGCAAGAGCGTCTTTTAGCGTATGACGTTAGACCGCTAGAGTTACGATGTATATTAAACTTTGAAATTTATCTTTCGTTTCCACTTCGTACTGACGAAGTAGAAATTTAAAAATTCAAGATGCACCATAACTCTCTCGGTCTTACATGATGCTAAAAGGCGCACTGGTGGCAGGGACATTTGTGGTAGTAACCATCTCCAGAAATACATTAGGTCCAGGAAATGAAGTTGAATTTCGTATTTCGTACTTCGTGTTTCGTCAGATTTGCGAAACCTCCGTATTGACTGGGATGACGCCGAATTCGTAGTTTTTTTTCTTGAATTGGCCGGATTCCTCGCAGAAATAATCTTCAGTAATCGATATTTCGCGCGTGGAATGTCCGATGCACAGATGGTTGACGGCATCAGTAAACGTGTCCCAAGATTCCCGGCAATATTCACACAGTAACATTTCTTGAAATAGGAAAAATGATTAAATGTGATTAGCATGTTTACTTGCACGTCAAAGTACAGGACCTTAGGAGCGTTTTGGATTTTTAGCCAATCGGTGGGGGGGGGNTGGGGCTAAAGCCCCCCCCCCCCCAGCCCCCGGCTCCTACGGCATTGAAGTACGCGCTGCAATGAACTTTGCACCACCTGGGGGTCGTTATACACGGCCCTGATACCCGTTAACATCGCTGGAGGCCATTCTCAAGAGATTTGTGTACAGAGACATCCAAAATGTCTAAATCAAATCGAAATTTTTTTTTCTGCGCAAGCGCTCCCGCACCGTACAGTCTATTTCTCCCGCAGCCGTACAGTTCATTTTAAAATTGCCGATTTTCGATGCGTTCTCCTGCGAATTTCTGGGAGATATTGCAGCAGCATGCCTTTTATAGTGTATTCATTCACCTAGGGCTATCATTCTACCCTTAGCAATGGTATTTATAGCGATTTGGAACCTCACCTTCGCCACGTGTTGGTCACCGGAACTTTCTCCCGCAGCTGTACGGCAATATTGATTGTACACCGTGATAACGGCGTTCGTATAACGGATAACGGATGTCAGGTAAACACGGCCTTAAAGCGGGTGATCCACTGTTGCGATTTTGGCTTGAGACGGGGTTGCGTTCCCTTGCGGTTACCTTATA
>NMRB01002380.1:50119-64714 GCA_002633025.1 Notospermus geniculatus
AGTGGACTAATTTTTCATCACAGGTAGGCTACTCAATTTATTTGGATAAGATGGAAAGATCCACGAATGCACTCTACTTTTCCAGTTGCTGTGCAGCCATGAATATTCATTTCTGGTTATTTCTGGTGACAAAATAACAATAAACATGTGATAATTTGTAACCTGCTGCCATGCTTCAGCAATCCCAATGGTCAAAATCAGATTTTCATGTGCGAAGTGTGCATTCCTTAGTACGCTTTGCAGCTGTTTCGTGCAAAATGCGCAAAAATGCGTGTTTTTTCTTTTTTGTCATATCTCAATTTTGGGGCATATCACTATCCCCATTTTTACATATTGTGTAGATGAAGTGATGTGAAATAACTTGTCAAAGTTGCAGTGCCATACATTGTGTCAAGAATTGTCCAGGGGGGTTCAAAGATGGGTACCCCCCAGAACAGATGTTTGTCTATATCTCTGTAACTGTTGTTTATATCACAAATCTGACTGCAGATTCGGATTCTATGGGTAAAATTACATAAATACACCAAATTTCAACTTGATAGTATGTTTCTTGGCTGAGTTATTAAGGAAAATGTGTTCCCGAGAAGGCGGTGTGGTACGCCACGACATACGGCCGGGCCAAAGTTTAAGATGGCCGCCATTCAGCAACCGATCGGAACTGACCCCTCAAACTTGGGGATTTACATTTTCTCATAGACACCAACAACATATAAAAACATCAGTAAAATCTGTGATGGAGTGGTTCCGACCCCTGGCTCATTTGAGATGGAATGGCCCAGGAGCCTTATTCACGAAGCACCCTTAAGATTGACGGTACTGTAAACTATTGTTAAAAGAGCTGTCTAACAATAGTGTACGGTATACAGTGGTGTGAATTAATATTCGAACAGAGGGAATTCAGCAAAATTTGTCACTTCGGTATTCCAATATCTATATCAAAAGTATTTGAAGTCAGTCCTAGGTAGGCACTCCTCTAGTCTGATATGTTTTCGCTGAATTCAGATGCTGGATATCACGAGAGTGGTGAAAACGAAATTTGACATATTGGAAAATAATATCAAAGACATCAAACTTGAATCTCAGATGTATGAATATCAACTTCTGTTTCCAAACGCTGTCAGGTAATACCCCCATTCAACATGTTGTTGCAAGGGGAAAAAATTCCACAAAATATCCAGACAAAATGGTGATAACAGCAAATCTCAAGAAATGTAAAATTTCGATATTTTCGCCATTCTCGTGATATGCAGTGTCTGAATTCCGCGAAAACATATCAGACTAGAGGAGTGCATTCTAGGACTGACTTCAAATACTTTTGATAAAGATATTGGAATACAGAAGCGGCAAATTTTGCCTTTAATGAAAACTGAATTCCCTCTGTTCGAATATTAATTCACACCTGTAGGTCTTACGGGTGCTTCGTGAATAAGGCTACAGGACACTTCGCATCCAGGGCAATTGGCATCTGGGCTATTCTTTTCCAGGCAATGGGGAACCCGCATGACTGCAGATGGCGCAGTCAGAATAAGACCCGAATGACGTAGTGACGTCACTTTTTTCGCTGTTGACGTCACGTCGTCAAAGCATGTGTACATTTTTCTACACAATTTTCCGTGGAAATTTCCCCAAAAGACGTTGTCAGTATTGGCATCCTGTGGCATTTCTGACGAAACAAAGCAGTGATATGTGGAGAACTTTGAACATGAAACAGGACAGTGTATGTAAGGACAGTGGTCTTCGACGTCACGTAGGATGGAGTAGCGGCGGCGAAGACGGAATTGGTGTTAGAGAACTAAGAGCGCGAGGAATGAAAATGAAAGGCTGTGAAATTTTGGGGACTTTCAATGATCTTTTTTGAGTGGAATTCGTTTTCTTTAGTCCCGATAATAAGAGGTAATTAAGAGAAGTATATGTGTAGACCATGAATAAGTTCGTAGAAGGCAGATTTAGGGCTTGAAGGCCTCATATTTGACACTTATATCGGGTTGTCACCTACCTGCCAGTTCGCTTTCTCCATGCGGTGCCATGCACGTGTTCAAGCCAGTGCGTGCATGACGGACGTACCGTCAATACTGTAGTTGCTCTATTGAGAGGTGATGTCGTCTTGGTTTGATGCAAGCCTTACCTGGTCGTTGGTATCAAGGCTCCGCTTGTTTGAGCCAGTGGCTTTCTTGTCTTCCTGTTGAGGACTGGTGTGCTCTTCGTTATGTGTAGGCCTAGGGTAGGCTCTGTTGTTTGTGTACCTAGGCCTAGGTGGGTGTTAAGATTGTGTTGATGTAGGGCCAATGGTAGATTTTCTTTCTGTTACTTATGTTCGGTAAATTCTTTATCTTTTCAGTGTACGTGACATCTAGGCAGTGTGACATCCATGTCTATGACCAAGGACTTTGTAACTTTGTGTGACTTTAAGGGAACAAGCGAGTGTTGTGAGAGAAGGAACAACAAGTGTATTTTGAGAATAAAATAGATTTTCGTGAACTTGAACTCTTGTCTGTCATAACGTTACAGTGTAATTTAATCAAACTTGAACCAAAGAGAGTGGTTTATTTTGGGGCAAGAAGTAAATGGAAATACTGTTAGAAAATAGGACTTCCGGGTCTTACACTGACAGCGCCACGTCGTGGCGTAGTTCTGCGTGTTCCTCATTGGCAGCTGGACAATTCGCACGTAAAAGAGAAAATTGGCTCTCGACGCACTCAGAATCTCTACACGGTGTTTGTTGCTGCGGGTAGGTGTTTGTTGCTGCGGGTAGACACCAACACGAACACGAACATTGACTTTGAACAGTATGTGGATTTTAAGAATTGTATGAGACACCAATACCATTCAAAAAGAATATAGTTATTCTTACCTTCATCATACAAAATCTCAGTGTAGACTGGAACTATATCAACTTGGCCATCTTTATCTCACTATGTGTTTATAGCCGGATAATTTGCCTATCATATGCAAAAAACCGCATTCAATTATCATCAACCAGTTCTAATAAAAACAACATTTTCACTGTCCATTTACTAATTTCCAAGGCTGTACGGTGTAACGCGGTCGTGTACGGTCCATATGCGGTATCGGGGATATAGCCACGTGGCCACAAGGTGTTGGGGGCAATAACACAGTAGCCATTTTTCAGGGTTGTAAAAGGTGACAACTGGGTAGCAACTCGGTGACAACTGGTTACAACTGGGTTACAACCCTTCCGGTGTAACGTTTTTTCAGTGAGGCCCGTGTGTCAGTGTGACATTACAATAGATTGACGGAATAAGCCGCGACCTGACAATGGGCGACACACAGAGAAACAGCGAGTCTGTTTCCCAGTGTGTTCCGAACAATAAGCACCACATAGAAAAACGTCCACACTAAAAACGTCACACCGGTTTTGAGAACCGCCGTGACAGTTTCAAACATTTTGAAAATCCTGCAGTTCCAAAAACGAGGTGGCGGTCAATGGTGAACACCCTCACGGTGTCTTGCCGGTGTCACTGAGGTTCAGCACGGTTGAAAACCGTGCTGAACCGCACTCGTGTGAAGCCTGCTTTCCATTGGCGCGTTTCCGTGCGCGGAAACACTCGACCGGGAAAGCATTGTTTTTTCCCGCGCCATGACCAACGAAGCGGAAACAAACCTAATGGAAAGCAGGCCCTGTATTCATAAAACTACTTAAAGCTGAACTGCATGCATAAAACCAGGGCCTCTCACGTTTTAAAAAAACGCCCGCGCCACAGCGCGGGCAGTAACTGAAATAAGCTGGGACATCCGCCATGTTTTAGAGCTAACACTACAACCGAATGGCAAAACGTTCCACACGAAATAAGTATTTTCCCAACAGATTCCAAGGAAAGTTCGAAAATCCTTATGCACGGACACGTGGTGGAAACCGTCCTGCAAATCCCAGGTTATGAGCTGATCATTTGGTTTGATGAGATCACAGACAACGTCGATCCCCTCGTGCTTGAAGTACGGACAAACCAGATTCTCATTCAAAGGTCTTAAGTCACAGATAAGCCGCAATTTATTACCCTTTTTAGGCACACAGCCAATGGCACTCACGCAGTGGGGAGGCTCCTCTACCACGGAAATAGCCCCACTCCTACGAAGCTTGGAGATCTCCGAAGAAACAAAGTCTCGTTCACGTTTGGTTAGGGGAAGATTCTCCCGTTGATAACGAGGGGGTGTCACTTGTAAAGGTAACGGGACACCATTTTGAACCCTATTAAAAAAATTGGCTATGGTATCTTATGGTATCCTGTGGTATCCTATGGTTCTTTATGGTATTTATGGTATTGTATGGTATGTTGCTATTGTACCTATGGTATTTTATGGTACTGTGGTATCAATTTTATGGTAAACCATGGTAATTTATGGTACTTATGGTTCCCATTTATGGTACCATTGTTTTCCTATGGTTCTATGGTATTCATTTGGTACTTTATGGTAAAATCTATGGTAGCTTTTTATGGTATTATACCATAGGCTACCACAAGGCGTACGTGCCTCACCTATGGTATTGTATGGTTCAGTGGTGTGTCGAGTCACTTACACCTTGTCGTACATTCCTGAATGTGTTCAGAATCCCTGTAGAATTCCCATGGGGCTGTAAAGAATTACTCTGCAGGTGCCCCCCCCCCCCCACTAGGGGAGTCACTGTTGCTGCTTGAGCCTGCTTCTGCTTTTTGCCTTACATGCATTAACCATTGCACTAACTGCTTGGCTGTTTAAGTTTTGTTCATGTTGGTTGTGCATGAGCTTCCCCTGGCCCAGCTGATGACTCCCTTGGGAGTACCGCAGTCTTTAAGAAGTGAGGTAAGTATGCACTAACTGCGGTAGGCTCACAGGTAGAAGTGCACAAATAACAGTAACAAAAATGAGCCGAAACTCCAACTTCACAGGCCTGTTTAAATTAAAACCACAAGTACCCGTAAATAAACTCGTAAACCGAGTCATTAAAAATCTATTTTGGTGAGCAGTGTATTTTTGGGCCATGTGAGGTTGGAGTCCTGGGCAACCAATATCCTGACTGACACTAAATTGATATGATCTATCTAAATTGATATCATCTATTGAAAGAGACAACTAAACAATTCTATAGATTTTATCTCTTGTATTTGTTCATCAGTGTTGTTACATTTACAAGTAGGCTGGCAGCCCTCACTGATGATGGCCACATATAAATCTTACAGAATAAATGTACTGTTCTTAAATTTTTTTTGTGTGCTTCCACAAATTCAGCATGTGAAAATGAAATGGCCGAATATTACAAATGTACTGCAATGTCTATTAATTTTTCAGGCCCAATTCAAAATTAACTCTAAATGGTACGGTAAACCACAAATTTTCAAAATTCTGTGAAATTTAGGGCTGCAAAAATTTGGGGTTTACGATGTGTTAGGCAGTCTAGCAAAACCCATTGGACGTCACATTTGAGAAAAGTGTTAATGGACTTTTTTTGTGAACCTTCACATTTCAATACCTGCAGTGAACTACGTAACAACAGCAAATCAATGCACATGGCAATCCAACAACTCGTGTTGATCACTCAGCAACTTCCGATGGGTTTGCTAGACCGCCACACATATTTGAATTCCAGGTAGCTTTGAAAATCTTGAAACTTGGCAATGGGTACATGTACTCCATCTTGTAACATTGGGAATTGTTACAACATTCCATATACCGGTACCGTACTGCATTTCATTCACACAATCCATGAGGCAGGTAAATGATAAATGTAGCTTTGATAAACTTCAGCACCAAGTGCACCTAAGAGCAACAATGGTGACCATCACCATTGAAATGAGATGTAGGGCCTGGTTGCACAAAAGCATAGTACGCGTAGTATCATTCTATCTCCTAGTTGGCTTCTAACTTCGTACACAAAAGCATATGAATTGGAAGCTAGTAGATAGAATGATACTAGGCCTAGTATGCTTTTGTGCAACCGGCCCCAGGTTGCTAAGAACTTGAACCAAATAGAATCACTCAGTTTTCACAAAAGTCAGATAACGACCTTGGCCCTTTGAAATTGACATATTTTTGGATTACTTGCTGCCAACTTCAGTGACACTTGCCACAGACAGACCTCACCAAATAGACCAATTCGACGTACAATAGGACAAAACCAATGCACACTTAGTCTGTTTCAAAAGAGTTTGGCAGACCAATTGCAAATGTCGCCTCTCCTTCTACAACCACGAAACATTTCCTCATCAGGGACTCAGGTCGAACAGCAACTGTCTCAACACCATCATTCAATAAAACAATGTGCCTTGAACTAATGCCAATGTGCCTATCATGAAAAAGTTCATACGGCATGGTGCTTTGTTTCTTCACAATAATGAATGGACTTGGTTCACAGGGACAGTTCTCACCATTACAACAGCATTCTTTAACTAGCACTAGTTCTTTCACCCGGCAGTACATGTACATGTTGACATCATCAATGCACACCATGTCATCTGCATGTTTGCTACCCCTTTTGTACTCCAATGAGTGACAAGTGAACTTTCCAGTAGAGAATCGAAGGTAGTGCTCATACTCAATGTCTGGTACATTCCTCCCAAGGAGTCGTTGCACTGCTGCATAACTTGTCAGAGACAGTTTCTTTTTGGTGGGCTTTCCATATAGGAATATCTGTCCACTTTTTTTTTCTGTTTTTGGAATATATCTTCCAGAATGAACAAGTCTGCTGAACATACATTTAACTTTCTCAGGGGCTGTTTCCATTTTGCTTTTCGCTATTGCTTCGATTCCCTTCTGCAAAGTGAATTTTCTTGCTATCTGCTCTGCAGCATATCTCCTCCCATGACACATTTTAAGAAGGTCATGGTTGTTCCCTTCAAATGGGAATGCCGAGTTCGCCCAGATTGGACCCCACCTACGCACAGAATCGCACAAATGGCTCAGCTGATGTGAATTGAAACTGGCATGCTCCTTGCCATAGAGATCTGGAATTTGAACACAGAATTTTTTCAAGGCAATTTCAATATCATCAATATCTTCACTGGACAGGTGTTCCTGCAGAAGACCATATATTGAACATGAGAGTAGGAGAAAATGGCTGTAATATTCATCTTCCAATATACCCTTCAGAACGATAGGCCCAGTGTACAACAAAAATGTTCTCCACTCTGACGCTTTCCAATTTTTCCTCTGAGACAACTGCCTTGGACGCCGGGTGATCTCCGATGGCGGTTTAACAGCCAGGAGCAACTCATCAATTTGATTTATGAATGTGCCAATATACCATTGTTTGTCATTGTACACACTGTCAAACCAGAGAGAGGTGAACTGTCTGGTAACACCCAGCAGCACGCAATGCATATAATCCACAACAAAACTGTTCACAACATCAAAGTTGGGAAAAAGAGACAAGTAAGTAGTGCCTCTCACACCATAAACCTGCTGCAATTCTGGGTTAGTGTCAACATCAATGCCATGCTCTACATTTTCTTCATGTGTTCTTTCCTTAGGTTCTGGTAACACAAAAGGGTATGAATTAGTGAATCCTTTTCCTCTGACAACTCTCTCTCCTTGGTGATAACACCAATCGCAACCGTACTGGCCATTGAACTGGATGCAGTTACGAATGACTGGCCGTGCTACGGCATCACATGTCGCAGTGAGAAAAAATATTCTGCTGCTGATTTCCAAACCAGAAATGGGGTTTCTCCAAATGACACCCTCTTCTGCAAGCCTGACAGCCTCTTCCTTCAATGGCTTCAGAAAAGTGCCGCATTGCGGCTTCTTGCTCCCAAACCACAGGCCATATAAGAGTATGTTTTTCTTTCTTTCATGATATGTCAATTCGTTGATTGTAAATTGAAGTGGCCAGATTGAAAAATCTGTTGAACTGTAAACTGGGACCCCATCAAAATTCCACAAACATGAGAAATCATCAGCTGAAATCTTTTTTCTTTCATACATTGACCTCAAATATTCACCACTGACCAGATCTGTGATGCTGTTTGTATCCCCAAAATCACAAGGCTTTTTGATTTTTTCCACGTTGCATTTCTCAAGGGTCGATCTTATCATGTCACTTACAGGAAACACGATGAAATAATTCCCATTTGCTTTACTTTTAACTTTGTGGTAGGCATGATCACAAACAGGACATTCACCAAACTCATCAATCTCATCATAACAACCAAGCAAACTAGTGCATTCCTCACAGTACATATACGATGAGTATTTTCCTTTGGTCTCAGGTAGACCTTTCTTAAATAGGTACACACTTTTTGGTAGTATACCCGGAAAAAATAGTTCAAACATTCGACATAGGTCCTCAAGTTCAGTGTCATTGACATCATGCTTGAATATGAATGACAACAGAATAACCTGAGCTTGAACTTTGGTGATGCCTGCTCCTTCAAACAATGGCAAGTCTCCATTATCTGGTTCTTGATCTTCTGCTTCCTGCAAATGAGAACAGAAATAAGTCAAAACTATAATACTAATATGGCCAGTGCCTTGGGAGTACAGTAAATTTGCTTACATTGGATAAGAGTTAAGATTTAGGGCATATTGTGGTAGTACCAGTACCCAGTACTTGTTGTATACAATGAACACTATTAAGTTTGTAAAGTGACACCAGGATTTGCTATTGAGTCCATACCGGTAGGCACACAAGACAAGCCTCTCACAGTAACAGCAATGGTTTAGTGTTTATGAATGAGATTCTATGACATGTTTACTACAAGTTGTGTTGAACATGTCACAGAATCTCTCAGAATCTGCTGTACAACTTTTCCACACAGTGATCTCAAATTTATGGTTGCAATTTGTGTTGTGTCAACATTTTATTTTATCTCGTACCGAAAGTCTAGTTGATTGAAAATGACTTATGAAAATTCAAATCAACACCAAAATTAAAGGAGCTCGACGTCGAAGTTGTAAACAAACTGGTTTGTTTGCTGTAAACTAGTTTTATTCCTTCGTGAAGGTGGCAGTACCAGTAGCGCCCCGTGATCGTTAGACTGGTGCCCGGTCCAATGCAACTCACTCACGATATTCACGTCAGTACATATCACCGAAAATAGGTGGCAGCACCGCAGACGTCGCGTGGATAGGGAACCAGTGAGTGAGTGTTTACAACTTGGACGTCCAGCTCCTTCAAGGACAAGAAACGATGTGCACCCACAGTGCATTCACGTGTACTCCAGTGAACTGACATCACATGAAATGCTGAGTGCTGAATTCACTGGATTGAGTTCAGTCATGCAATACTGTGATTTACCTGATTATCCAAACCTTCATCTTCCTGTACTGCTGTTTCATCCACCATGCTCCCTTGGTCAGAATCATCATCTACGTAATGTTCTATGTCACTCTGATCCATAACCTGAAATAATTACAAAAGGAAATTTGACCACATGTTGCAATGGATGGCCAATTTACCTAAGACTGAATAAAATTTTCACTTGTATGATGTGATTCTACTGGTAAATGGTAAGGTTTTGTTCAGTTGGCAAATGATGTTATGGGACCAAACTTAGAATCATTTGCAAAAAAATGAGGGGTAAACTTTTAACGATTAGATGAGCTTGACGTCCAAGTTGTAAACAAAGTGGTTTGTTTACAAACAGTGGCCAGCAAACTAGTTTTATTCCTTCCCCTTACAAAAATGTGCCACGTGTAAATGACATTACCACATGGTAATGTCATTTACACGTGGTACATTTTTGTAAGGGTCATGAAGGTGGCAGTACCAATAGTGCCCCGTGATCGTTAGACTGGTGCCCGGTCCAATGCAACTCACTCACGATATTCACGTCAGTACATAACACCGACAATAGGTGGCAGCACCGCAGGCGTCGCGTGGATAGGGAACAAGTGAGTGACATTACGGCCAATTCACGCTATACGAATGTCCCGAGTTCTGATGGCAGCCCAAGTTGACGCCTAAAATGTAGCACAGGTATAGCCAGTGAATACACACATCTTTCTCAAGTTACCGTACGTTGAAACTCGACAGGTAACATTGAGTGTGTGTACCTGTGGAGTATGTATGGACAGGTACACCTGTTCTCTGGTCAACTGGGTGAAATGAATATTTCCTCAAGAGAAGCTGTGTATTTACATGCATCAGCCTGAGGAAATAATTTTCATTTCTCTAGCGTGAATTTGCCGTAATGAGTGTTTACAACTTGGACGTCCAGCTCCTTTAAGGACAAGAAATGATGTGCACCCACAGTGCATTCACGTGTACTCCAGTGAAATGATGGGACGCGAAATCACATGAAATGCTGAGTGCTGAATTCACTGGATTGAGTTCAATTATGCAATACTGTGATTTACCTGATTATCCAAACCTTCATCTTCCTGTACTGCTGTTTCATCCACCATGCTCCCTTCGTCAAAATCATCATCTACGTAATGTTCTATGTCACTCTGATCCATAACCTGAAATAATTACAAAAGGAAATTTGACAACATGTTGCAATGGATGGCCAATTTACCTAAGACTGAATAAAATTTTCACTTGTATGATGTGATTCTACTGGTAAATGGTAAGGTTTTGTTCAGTTGGCAAATGATGTTATGGGACCAAACTTATAGTCTGTTTAAACCATCTGGAGCTCGATGGGCGATGTCAATCAAACCCCTAGTATTAACCGGACAACAATGAACTTAAGGTTCACTCTAAACGGTCCAGCACACATTGCTTTATAACCAGCTGAACCTTGGTTCGAAATAGAACATGCAACTAGGCCTTGATTTGAAATTGAACACAGGCATAGGCATGGGATTGGCTGGAAGTAACCTGTCAATGAAACACATTTCAATAGCCAGACTTCACCAACAATACCAAGGACTGCCTGACAACCATGGTCCCTTTCATTCGCAACCATTCTTTAAGAAAGTGCAACCTCAGAGGAAGGGGAGCCAAAGTGTGATTCTTGAATACCAATGGCTCAGGGATACTCAAGGGAAGGGACACTTAACTAAGGGATACTTAACTAAAGGGCCCTTAAGGCCTGTTTTAAAGGGACGACCTAGAATACGGGCCTTAGAATCATAGTAATTTGCAAAAAAATGAGGTGTCAACTTTTAACGAATTAAAGGAGCTCTACGTCCAAGTTGTAAACAAGCTGGTTGGTTTAAAAACAGTGGCCAGCAAACTAGTTATATTCCTTTGTGAAGGTGGCAGCACCAGTAGCGCCCTGTGATCGTTAGACTGGTGCCCGGCCCAATGCAACTCACTCATTTTCACGTCAGTACATATCACCGACAATAGGTGGCAGCACCGCAGGCGTCGCGTGGACCGAGAACCAGTGAGTGAGTGTTTACAACTAGGACGTCCAGCTCCTTTAAGATAAAAAATACTTTCTATAATTCACTTTTTTGCAATTTATGTTCATCGTTATACCTGACGCTCCAAATGTTCATCTAGCTCACTTGCAGTTTCAATCACCATGCTCCCTTCGTCCGATTCATCTGCTACATCATGTTGTGTGTGTGACTGATCCAAATCCTGAAAGTATTCTAGTAATGTTAGCTGACTATCCAACATCCTTGGCATGCATTCTGGGAAACTATAGTGTGCTTGCTGAGAAAATGAGAGTGAGTATGGCTACCTACAAATTATGACACGGGACATTGAGCTCAAGAAAAATGCTGGTAGAAATTTCGTGGCCATTTGCCCCAAACAATTGACCTTGTTTCATTTCGTTATTTCTTTCCCGTACCATTCAGGATTTTTGAGGTCAACCGATGTTAGAGATGCTGCATTGTCTTTTATTGCAGTTTGTAAAGCATCTGCCTCCCCAGGGTTGTTCAGTGTCCACTGAGAGTGGGTGGATCAATAATTCTCTTATTGGGGCAGGGGGAGGGGTGTAACTTCAGTGTCTTCAAAATACACCTTGTGACGGTAGTCAATGAGTTTTGAATTCCCCCAAAGTCAGAAGGCACTAGGCTGCTCAACCAAATTTACCTGATAATCTGAAGTTTCCCCAGTTTGATTCATTATCCTCAATTGGTCAGATTCATTCTCCTCATCATGTTCTCTGCTTGTATCAGAAATATCCACATTCTGTAGAAATTAAAACAAATAATTATGGATGATGTTGGTCAGTCATTCTCAAATAGTGTGTTGTTCACTAAATAAATTAAGCACCAGCTTAGCATCCCCCCTCCCCCAAAAAGTCAGGAGGCATTATGGATTATGACTCAACATGCTCAATGCTATTCAACCAAATTTACCTGATAATCCAAAGTTTCCCCAGTTTCATTCATTATCCTCAATTGGTCAGATTCATTCTCCTCATCATGTTCTCTGCTTGTATCAGCATGATCAGAAGGATCCACATTCTGTAGAAATTAAAACATAAATAATTATGGACGATGGTGGTCAGTCATTCTCAAATACATAGTCATAGCATGTCACAGTACAGGAATTTGACCTGCTGGCAGTTGTCCAACTTTGGCCACTAATTCTCCTGCCACAGATTTGGTCACTTGTGGAAGAATACCAGCATGCAGAGTTATTCCTAACTTAGATGAACACACAAAAAAATGCAATAAATCAAACATTATCATTGTTAGACACAAGTAGGCTAAAGCTGACGACTATGTGTAACTATGTACCTCAACCATTTGAACTGTTGCCAAATTCAGTACTTCATCTGCATCATCCCCTGAAAATTCTTCAGTGTATGCAATTTCCCCAGGATTGATCATCAGTGAGGCTTCATTGGCACCAGCATCTTCAGAGGAAGTGGACTGTTGACCTGCACTATAAGAGAAAATCTTTAATGGGTGTGTACCGGGTTGTTACTTACATGTACATGTACACAGGACTCAATTCCAAAGTGTGCCATTTGCTGGGAATAAAAACTAAGTGGAAGATACTGTAGGTGAAAAAATATCATCTCTGACCCAAAGCATCATTTGCATGCCTAACTAATGACAACACTGAATAGGCGTAACTTAGTGCTTGCAAAATGCCAACCTAACAACATTCCTAAATATAAATGCATACCTGTCTGTTGGCGCATCATTTTGCTGGTTTGAGTGGAGAAACCCAGCATTCCTCCATCGCCATCTTGTAGTTCTTGTTACCGGTACAAAATTACTGTCAGTTGAACTCAAATACATTTTATATCTCCTCTTTTTTTCTGGCGACTTCCCTGCAGGTGAGCTTTCATGTCTCTTCCCTGGTGTTCGATCCTGATTTATTTCCATCTTTTCCCTACAAATTAAATGTATGGCAGTCTGTGACTCAAAGGCAACTTGTCGTACAGAATCTGCAGAAAACAGGACTATATCGGTACCGGTAATTAAATTGAGCATTGCAGAACACAAACTTCTTCACCGGTTGTTGATGACCTCATCAGAACGCGTACCCGGTAATAAGATGTCAATTGACAAGCACATCTTCTCTGAACATCCACCCATCCTTTCAATCACTTATTACCGGGTACTCGTTATAAGGGTAACAGTTAGCATTAGCAACGTCAGGATTGTGGCATCATGCTTCATTGAACTGGTTTGATAAAGATCTGTTTCAACTTAATCATGAGCCAAAAGTTGCACATTTTAGCCTGAACCGTAGTGCAAGTGATTTTTACATGTGGACATTTCCGCCTGATAAGATTTTCTGACTTTTCTCGGAGACTCAAAGTCAAACTTTAGCTACCCAGGAGGCCTAATACTGATCCGTACCGGTATTCAGCAAACGGACCAGAACAACAAATGCATAGGCCTATTACTATTACTATAAATGACATACCGTAATGTATTAGTAAGAAATTCCTGCAGGATTCATCGATCAGTCTGCACCAAACACTACTTGCCATACTTCACTGGCACACTCCAGTTTGACCATGTACTGGTACACTGCAAGAGAATTTTGAGGAATTCAATTTCACTTTGGTGTAGGCCTGTTGGTGACAGGTTCCTATGAAAAAAATTGGAAGAAGACGATCGGTGGCCAATAGACACGCTGCGAAAGTCGGCCATTAGAGCTCAGAAGGGGTAAATGGCTCCTGTCATGCCTGTGCTTACGGTCTGTCCAATAATGCACTAGGCCCAAGGTTTGTTTACCCCTTCTGGCCTGTCATGGTCCACTTTCGCAGGATGATGTCTAGGCCTAGTTTTTCGATTTGAAACACTTCATTTGGCCTACCCTACTGGCTACCGGCTCTTTGAGTCGGCGAGTTGACGGCCGGGCGCAATGCATTGTGGGAGGCCTACCGTAGGGCCTATAGGTCTACGTCTATAGGGCCTACTGGGCCGGCCCTAGGCCTATAGGACAAAATGACATGTATCATGATTATCAGACCAGCTGGCTACATGTAGGTCTCATGGTCTAGTTGGGACAACAAGTGATTGCCCAAAAATGCATGATTTATCGGACACTCCACCCGGGGTGTGGGGTGGGGGGCGAGGGTAGGCTATCCCCCACACGATTACCCAAGGGGGGGTCCCTGTGTTACACCGATGCCGCCGATGGCCCAGTAGTCCCTATAAGCTACCTGGTGGCTGGTAAGGGGTGGGGTGTCTCCCTGCAAAGGGGGGGTCGGGGGTATCCCCCCCCCCCCGATGTAGGCTACCGGTACGGGGCCCCGGGGCCCAGTCCCCCTAGAAGCTAGGGGGTGCGGG
>NMRB01002380.1:66620-84388 GCA_002633025.1 Notospermus geniculatus
TTGATGAAGTTAGAATTTCAAAATTTGTTTTGAAAACTGATGAAAATGCTTATTTTTCTCAATATAATTTTCAGCTTGAATGTCAGTCCTAAGCAAAGGGTTTCTAGACTAAACCCTCTGAACTCAATGCACTGCATACTGGTAGGCCCACTCCTATTCAGAATGTACAGTGGCATTATGATGTAAGCCTCCCTGGCATACCTGACATTTGAATAGAATTCCAGGACTGCTTGGTTCCACAATACAAGCCCATTGAGTTACCATACTCAGTCAATTGTTGTTATTGCTCATGTCTGGAATGGTCAAACCTCCAATAAAGGGCATAGCTTGAGAAAAGTTTCACAAAAATGAGATTTTCTCAACAATGAAAACGAATTTTGGAATTCTGACTTCATTAACGTGTAGATACAAACCAAAGTTACTGGTATACAGAAGATAGTCTCTTGATTCTTTGTAATAAGGCGGCATTATGTACCGAAAGCTGTACCCTTTGTTTCAGCTAATGAGTGGCTCGACCGCAAACTAATTTGTCGTTTTAGTTGTTGCACTGTCCGTCTGATAATTTAGGTGCAGATGCAAAGTAAAAAGACTGTAGTGTTTTAAAGATATTTGACATTTCAGAAAAGTGGGCTTGGAAAATTTGGTGAGTGGGCCTAGCCCTTAAATTCTGGTGACGACATTTATCTGAGCTGGCTGATCATCAGTGTTCATCCATGTCATTTCATATTGATTGTTGTGACAAATAGGCCTACCATGAATACCGTATGACATGTATGATAATGATGTCGATGTCGATGATGATGATGATTGTCATGATTGTAGGCCTACATGTATGTAGGCATGGTAGGGGGCCTAGCTACAGTACCGGTAGGCCTCATTCACAATCACATAGCTAGTCAGGCTACGGTAGGGCCTACCGGGGTCACCGTCGACCGTACCGTACGGGCGTAGGCCTACCGGTAGGCATGGTAGGCTGATAGGCTTAGGCCTACCCGTCCCATAGACCCATGCCATTGCCATAGCATAGGGATAGGCCTAGGCCTAGGCCTACCGGTATCAGGGGGTGTACCGGTCGCGGTAGGCCTAATACCGGTAAGTTACCAACCTATGTTGTGTACCCGGTAGGGGCCTAGGCCTAGACACCGTGCGAAATGATGCTCCGGGTGTAAACAAACCCGAGGTTGTGTTTATAGTGGGGGCCTACATACCTAGGCCCTAAATGCACTCGTACGTCGTAGGGTGCTGTACAAAGTGGGTTTGTTTTCACCCGGGAGCTCTCGTTTCGCACGGTGTCCATTAAGGCCCAGCCTCCCCCTGCCTGGCCTGCTGGCTGACGGCGACGCTGTCTGTCAATAGACAGGTTGCGAAATTAGCGGCCGCCATCTTTTTTGTAGACTTGGCCGAATTTTCGAACTTTTTCAAATATAATTCAAATATATTTTATTAGCTGCTTGCTTGCTAAAATATCTTTATGCAATTTTAGTGGCTTACTGTATGACCTTTAAACGCCTCTGACAGTGGAAAATCCCATTGAAAAAACCCAAGCAACGGCAAAAGTCTAGCCTAGGCAGAAAGGGCCCAAACATCAGCGCCCCGTTGTACATTTACAATACATTGTGCAATGCATGGCGTGCATTTTATGTAAACATTGGCCAATAAAAGTTCCCAAAGCCGGATGCGCCTTACTACTAGCAACGTGGGAGGCGGTAATGAAGTGATTCAAGTCGATAAATTATTGACCACTTATCATCTTCGCGATCGCAAAAAATCGATGATTAATAGGCCTACACTGACAGTGCGTGAACATCACCATACATCAACATACATCATGCAACCCCGCCCCAACCCCGCGCTGATTGGTCTATTACTGGCATAGTGACCATCGACACTACAGGGCCCTATGATAATGTGTTGGTGATGTATACTGTCAGTGTATTAATCATCGATTTTTTGCGATCGCAAAGACAATCGGTGGTCACATGACAATAATTTATCGATTTGAATCACTTCATTACCGCCTCCCACGTAGCTAGTAGTTTAGGCGCATCCGGCTTTGGGAAGTTACTTTTATTGGCAAATGTTTACATAAAATGCACGCCATGCCTTGCACGATGTATTGTATTTACAGCGGGGCGCTGATGTTTGGGCCCTTTCCGACTGGCTGGCTTCACACGTGCTAGGTGCGATAAGGCCTATTCACGATGCATGGGCCTAGCCTAGGCCCAGCTCAGCTGTAGGCCCCCTGTACCAGTGACTTCGTAAAATATTAAGCCATTAAGCTCAGCAGTGTCTGTGCCCTTGAAATTTTTGAGCATTTGGGGTTATGGCCAAATGATTTATTGTTGGTTTTCTTTCTTTCAGAGACATACAATGATATCACTCCATATCTGGAGAGGGTCCTCGACGGGCAAAAAGAAAATTTGAACAAGTCAATCGAATACGGGCGGGGGAGGAGGGCAAAGAAACGGCGCCAAAATTATTCTGATTCCGAATCAGATGCATCCCCATTGAAGAAGCCAAAGAGTGATAAAAGAGCTGTAGCAGCAAACAAGCGGGTAAAACATAAATTTACTGTTTTCATTTAATAGCGCAACTGAATGGGAGACAAAATATGATGAGTAGGTCTATACAATCAATGGTGTCCGTGTGTTGTTTTGTCTGTCTGTCAACTGTAAAACCGGGATAGTCGGAGGGACTAAAAAGGAATGTTCTCCAAGTTATCTTGCATGATTTCCAAACAAAATGCTGAAATTTTTCAGGCGAAGAGTCAAAGTGAAGCCTCGGCACGAAAAGCTAGCGCAAGAAACATTGTCAATGAATTGCTTGAGCAGAAAAAAAAGAAGCAGCAGCTGCAGGTAATGTCATTTAACATTTGGTTCGTTGATTCAAAATCTTTTTTCCTCATTGAAAAATGTTTTATTGTTAATGGAAATGTTCCAAAATCTCATCATGGTGGACTGAAGAACAACCAGGAAAACCTTGTGTTATGACTGAGGTAGCTACAGTAAGACAGAATGTTTGTCAATTTCAGTATTGTGATGTCACAGCGGCCATGTTGGAGGCATACAACAAAAGAACAGACTTTCAAAGCAATCAAAGTTAATCTCCATCAAGACCCTGACTGGCGAAAAATTCTTTTGTTTATTTCCAACATGGCCATCGTGCAAACACTATTGTTCTGTCATTGCTGTTTAGCGTGTTCGAAAACTTACACGCGCTTACACACCGGCCTGGCGCAACAGCGTTTTATTTTCCGGAAGTTCACCAAGTTGAGCCTGTTGCGCCAGGCGCTACTAACCCTACCCCTGAAGCCGGTTACTTCAGGAAGTATCCCAGCATGCAAAGCATGATGTCACTTCCGATTGTGAGATGCACACAGCCCTCGCATACATCTGTGTGTACATCGGCGTGCAAAAGAAATTGAACACTGTCGTGTTAGACGCGAGAAAAGTATCATGGCAGATAATCAGCCAATCAGAGCGCATCCACCATGACATTTACTCGTGTCTGTGTAACATAACACCGTTCTTTTATTGGCATCCAGTGCGCATGTATGAGAAAGCGCTGGTGCCTGGCCGGTGTAAGAAATCGAACACGCTACTTATGTCCAACCCGGTGAGCACACGGTCCATGGACCATTTCATTCATCATCAATAAATCATTCTGTTGAAATTTCAGGTCTTGAATTGCAAGAAGAGTACCATGAGTACACCAAACCGTAAGGTAATTTAACATTGTTGCATTTTTAATCAGTCATTTTTTGGGTGAAAGTGTGGCGTCATCACAAAAATTGGCATCCAGAGAATCCCAGGGGGTTTTGTGCTCACTCCTTTCGCACTACATTGAGGAAGGGCACAACCATTAAATACGACCTGAGATCTCAGGATGAAAAAGTGGTAGCTGTAGTTTTATCCATGTTGTTATTGGACAAAGGCCAAACACGAACTGCTAATCCAAAATAGTCAACAAATGATGTCACTTGTGACTTACTTGGATCATATTTTTCTGTCAGCGTAATCACCATGTGAGCTATAGGGGCTAGTTGTCATGTGGTGCCTGTCGTACATATTGTCATCCATCGTAGTGGTTGGGCACATTTTGTTATGCCAGGCCAGCTGACACTAAATGTGCCCGACGTCAGGTGACCTCAGACACCAAATTTTGGTCAGATTTGACTGCTAACTTGGCCACCAAAATACTTCCAAAATTTTTCTTTGAAATCAAGGCTGTTGAAGACATCTCCAGCGACGAGATGGATTTGGATGAAAATGATCTTCCTGAAATAGGCAAGAGCAGAAAGGAGAATGCCGCACGAAGGAAGGATGAGAACGATCTTCCTGAAATAGACAAGATCAGAAAGGAGAATGCCGCACGAAGGAAGGATGAGAACGATCTTCCTGAAATAGACAAGATCAGAAAGGAGAATGTCGCACGAAGGAAGGATGAGAACGATCTTCTTGAAATAGACAAGATCAGAAAGGAGAATGCCGCACGAAGGAAGGATGAGAACGATCTTCTTGAAATAGACAAGCTCAGAAAGGAGAATGCCGCACGAAGGAAGGATGAGAACGATCTTCTTGAAATAGACACGCTCAGAAAGGAGAATGTCGCACTAAGGAATGCTCTAACACTGATAGAAGGTAATAAACTCAGGTCATTTCACTGAAAACCAGTGTTTGTGTGTGTGGTATAGTTCATTTTTTATTGATTACCATGGCAGTTTAATATATTGAAAGATATCTCAGTTCATGTTGACAGAACAACATAGATCTATTATGAATATTGAAAAGGAACAAATAGTGGCAATTCATTTTCACAACAAAAAACTGAGGATTTTTTCAAAGATCCCCCAACACCAACTTTGAGTGTGAGGATTTCTGCAATGATATTCAGTGAGATTAGCCTTGAAATCAGTCAGCCATTTTTTCTCCTGACAAAGTTTTCTTGGTAGCCTACTGATAAGTCATCACTGATGTCAGTGGTTTGTGAACATTAACCGAATAGCAAATGGTTTCCATTAGTATGCCTCCTTCATTTCAAGGTGTTCCTGACTACATCCAGGCCATGAGAAATATTGCTAAAACTTTGGCTCCTACTGCTTCTCCGACGTGTCAGATTCAGAAGGAACATAGCCAGACGAAGCCAAACCAGAAGATGGATGGAAAGCAGACCACAGTGGCGAGCGATAAACGTGATAGTGAAATTCTCCCAGTAAGTCAGGGGTCTAACATGTCTAAATGATTTTGAAAAGAAAGTTGGTAGCCGGGCTGTTTAATCAGACTGCAGTTCTTCAGTGCTAGTTGGCAACTATGGAACAGCTCCTGGAAATGTAGTATACATGTTATTAGAACAATTATTATCTTCAGGCACTAAAATAGTTTTTGTGGGTCTCCAAATAGCCTACATTTATTCTCTCGCGGTGTAATAGCATGTTTAAATCATCTAGAGCTTGATGGGAGGACCCATGGTTGTCAGGCAGAGATTTGTATTGTTGGCGAAGTCTGACTATGTAAATGCGTTTTATTGACAGGACACTTCCAGCCAATCCCATGCCAATGCCTGTGTTCAATTTGAAATCAAGGCCTTTGATTGACATATGCCCATCAAGCTCCGGATGGTTTAAACAGACTTGCGTCCGTTGATGTTATCTTTCTGAGTGACATGCGCCTAGTTTTACTGTGACGAGTCACATACTCTAGATCCATCTGTAAGAGACCAACAAAGAAACCTCAGAAAAAACAACCCTGTTGATTATTATTCATAAAATGGGCATGGCCAGCCAGTCATTCATAGAAAAAAACACACTGGAGTCAGCAAGCGCTTCATTCCTCAGATTGACCTAACCTTGATGTCTGGACATGGGCAAGTGCTCTACTGTAAAATGCATTGGCCAGTTTTTGTGGTTTCTTTTGTGGTTTCTTTGTTGCACCCACCAGCGTCCATTCCGTACAAAAGGACCATTTGTCAATCTCATGACTTTGGGACAATCGTTGAACTTGAGTGACTCCTCATAACATTATGGTTATCCAACCAGATAAAAGTGGGCCAGTCATTCACCAAGTATTAATAATGAATTCACATAAAAGGGGTGGAGTCTCTTGGTCTCTTACAGATGGATCTAGAGTATTTATGACCTCCACACACTCTCGGAGTGTGGATGTCATATTGCTTTCACACGGTTTCTTTCTATGTTTCTCTGAATTTTTATTTCGTGTGGCTAGGCTCGAAAACCGATGATCGTACAACTACAACCTCAAACTTTCACTGAGTCTGCAACATGGAATTATCTAGCGATGGATTAGTAATTTTGAAATTTGTTCAGCGATTTCCGAGTTTTGGGGCATTTTAGGTGAAAAATTCCCCAATTTATTCAGAGCGGGATGACGTCAGTAATTTATTACATTGCTATGACGTTGCGTCGTATTGCTCAACAACAGTCATGGCGATGTCACGACCATGATGACGGACATGATCACGTGTGTTTGTTCTGTCGTTTGGGGACAGGGGCCATATTTATGAAGCTTTCGCAACTTTACGTGCACGCAAATCTTCTGTTTGGCTGCACATGCCCTATTGTTCACTGACTGCTTTATAATAGATTAGAGTTGCGAAGGCTTCATAAATATGGCCCCTGGGCCTGCCGGTCAGATGAATCGCCGAAAACACAGTCAAATGCAGGGCCTACGCCAAAAACGACGAGGGCAGTAAGGATGTACATCAAATACGGCCATCTCACTTGTTATTCCCTGCCTTCGTCATGTTCTCATGTCGCCGATTCCTCCTTCACCTGTAATGCCATGGCACCATTTTGTATCATGTGCATTATTCTGGTTGGCTTAAAGCGAATGGCTCACGGGGTTTGTTGTGGCGCCATGACAGTTGCTCATCGATATCAAGCACCATTTTGAGAAAAAGGCGAAAGAAATTTTTAAATGGAACCTCGTCCTCAGTGTTTACATTCACATGCATGTTGCATATGGCTGGAGAACGGCTTTGCCTGGAGGCTAGATTCACTCTCTATGGAAGGTACCAACAAAAATGCAAACAAACCCCGTGAGCCATTCGCTTTAAGTTCAGCATGATGATGATGATGGTGGAGAAGTTCACCTCGAACAGTAACAGTGTGGAGGTCAAATTTATAATTCTGGTTCTTTCATTTGTAATCATACACTTCTTTGTTGCAGCTGAGAGTTAATGATGAGATAAGAATATCAGCCTCATCAATGAAGTTAATCTTGGAGAAACCAAAGGCATCAGCCAGAAGTGTGGTAAACGAAATGCTACAGGCATGTTTTGGTGAAGATGAATTGTGCAATAGTTCCTTTACCGGCGAGTCATCGAATGCTTACAAGGGGGCACCTCGCAAATCCCTTGATGCTTCAGTTGTTAAGTCTATTGAAGGTAAGATACTGTAGGCCTACATGTGTTCACTTTTGTTCTACCACTGACTCCCTGATTTCCTTGTGGTCGGGATCCTGAATGCCTCTGGTGGTCACGTACATCAGCTGTCCAAGTGTTTAAAATGGAAAATGAAGAGGAAACCATTCGGGAATGAGAAAGTGGTTGTCATCCTGGGGTAGTCTAGTTATGAGGTGGTCACAGACAGGGGTTCCACCATATTTGATAAGAAAGAATTGGTGAAACAGGAAAAAATTTAGGGAGAAATGAGAATCAACTGAAATTCAGGTTGTCAGCATTGTGGAGTGCATGTGCTCGCCTCAGTTTCTGATGATATCAGCTTGGATAATTTCAACGGGCCAATTTCACAAAGATTGTTTAAGACTTAGACGCATGTAATTTCGTCAAATGCACAGTGGAAGTGCTTGCATTTAGTGCAGTTACACACATCTCAGTTAATGTCCAGCCCCAAGATTATCATTACACTTATTAAAAATGCTTCACACTCCAGTCCCAAGGATAGACGGAGAAACACGTTGCTATTGAGCAAATTTTAGCATTTCATTCTAGTTTTAATCCTTCTCGTTTCAGCATATGTATCCTGTGTATTCCCATCGATGACGAAAAGAGATTTTGTGGTCTTCGGCAACGAAAAACTTGGAAACGTACGCAAAACAAGGGACAAACGCAGGAAGCGCCTTGAAAAAAAAGAGGAAGAGAGAGCTGCAGTTTGCGTGGATCGTGTTAATGAAGTTGAACAACCGAATCATGCAGATGAACAGGAAGAAGTGTAGATTTACACCAAGCTTCATGCTTTCAATGGACCTGAAACTTCTGCTATCATTGTGAATAAAAAAGTTGTCCACAGTGGAGGGCGGTAGAACGAAATGTCACCCTGAGAAAGCCATGTTGCCAGAGGCGCCAGCTGATGGCAATATTGCGCCCAACATGATGGAAACCACTTTTTATATCCTGCTGAAAGTTAGAAGTTTTCATGGCATTTATCATCTCTCAAACCTACTGTACGCTGCACCACGGCTGATGTAATGTCGATGCAGGAAACGGTAAAAATATGATGCAGATCAGCGTCGATCTGCATCCTTCTGTTCGCTTGATCCTTGTTCATTTATTTGAAATTTAGAGCGTAACTTATGATAAGTTTGGGCCATTTTGTTAAGTAAAATGTTAGCAGTAACACCATGCTGTCAATGATCACCAAAGGACGGGTGACAATATTGACTGGTACTTCAGTGATTTTGATACACTCCTCTTGCAGTGTTTTGCTTCGCTCCGTACCTACACTTGTGAAGCGTAGGTACGGAGCGAAGCAAAACACTGCGAGAGGAGCGTATGATTTTGATTGCAAAACTGACATGCGAGTTGAAGCGAGAAACAAAATGGCTGATATGGGGACGTCTCAACAGATGCATTTTCCAACCGGAAAAATTTTCCAGGCGAACGTGCAAACTGTCCACCGCTCACGTGACTGCTCTCGGCCAATCATTTCCATGAATACAATTTGCGAAGAGCAATCACAAGATTGGTCAACATTTTGGTATGTTCGCACAGAAAATATTTCCAGTTGGAATGTTTTCCCGCAAAATGCTTCCGCTGAGACAACAATTTTGCAATCAAAATTGCCAAAATACAAGTAAATACTGTCAGCTTCTGTGATCATCGACAGCAGGGGGAAGTGTTAACATTTTACTAACAATGGCCCAAGCTTAAGCTCACAATTTCAAAGAAATGATGGCAAGCGAACACTTCCGATACGCGTCATATTTTTATTCAGTGCCAGGCTGGCACTAGAGCGAAATGTTCCCCCTCAAAAGCAGTGTCACCAGCTGGTGCTTCGGGCAGCATGGCTTTCTCAGGGCTGATGTTTCGCTCTGCCACCCTCAAATACAGGCACCTTTTTTATACTGACCATACCAGGGCCATCCACACCTAAAAACGTTAGTGTTTTAGGTGCCTATTGGTGGTTTGGTCAATGGGAAAATGTTTCACATGTGTAACTAACTGCCAGTATGCTCTGGTCATGCCGGTGGTGGTACTATCGGACTTCATGTGGTCAGCCCTGATCTGCAATGTCGTTTCCATCCACGAACTCACTTCTTCTCTAGAGTTGAGCTTATCATTGAAATAATGCCCATTTCGCCTCGCCTTCTTTGCTGTTTGAAAAAGTAGCTCTCAAGTGAAATTCACTGATGCGATGAAAAACACCAAACATACCACAATTTGTATTGGAATTTTCACACGTTTATGGAGTTGTATGTTATCAATTTGTATTTTACCTTACTGGTAAGTTGATGTTTTGCTAACAATTGTTGGAATAAAAAAACAACAAAAAATAATGCATTTTTCCATTTCTTTATTTGCAGTGTGTACTGTACCACAGCAATACCATACAGAATGACCAAGCACCATAGGATATGGCACCATACAAGTACCATTAAAATACCATACCATAGAATACCATACCATAGAATACCACAAGAGTACCATTTTAATACCATAAAAAAGAATACCATAAGAATTGATGTACCATAAGGTTCTTATGGTATCATATTGGTACCATAGGGAAAAGTACCATAGACTGTTACAAAACACAATAGACAAGTACCATAGGAAATCTATGGTAATTTTCTATGGTATTCTCTGTGGTATTCTCTATGGTATATCCTATGGTATCGCACATTATTTTTAATAGGGAATCCAATCTAAAACAGTTTTATTTGTACCGATAGCAACCCATTCATCATAATGGGCAGCAAGTGAGCCAACAGCTGACCGAGTCATGCATTGCTATCGCCCTCTGGCCGACGGTGAGGAAAACTTTGGGTGGCAGTCAGGTTGTGGTAAACATCACCCTGACCGCGATAACCGGCATAGTCTGAGCGTCCCCGAGGCCAGCGTCCACGGCCCCGGAAGGAGTTTCCCCGATAACTTTGTCCGGGCGTCCCTCTGCCCCGTGCACTCTCCACCGTAGTCTGAGCTGCCGAAATGGTCGCCGCCGCCTGTAGGTGGGCCGGGGAAGCCGGGTCAAAGGCCGAAGTGTTCCGCTGCAAATGTCGAAAGAACTTAGCTGTGGACTGCGGAAAGGATGAAGCGACCAGTAGGTTAGCGTATTCCTCCTGTAAATACTTCTGCTGTGCATACACAGTTAAAAACAGTTCCTTTGCCTTATCAGCAGGTACACCTTCGGAGAGTTCTCCAATGGAACACAGAATCTTGAGTGAAGTCTCAGAATACTTGGCACAATTAGCCACAATATTCAATTTCGTCTGATCTTCCCTTTTCACACCAGAACGTTCGACATTCAGTCTGACCTCAGGAGCTAATAAAGTTTTGGAATATGTATCCTTCAAGGCCTTAAATTGGCCCTGAATATCCTCAGTTGGAGCAACGTTTACTGGCGTGGGCCTAGGCGTCACGACCACGTGACCAGCACCGATGCCCGCACTGGGGAAGCTGCTGTGTTGAGCTCGACCGTCCTCAATGTCCGACGGAAAAGTTGGCCTAGTATGGCGTAAATCGGTGTGCTCCTCCACTCTACCCAGTCTACAATCAATGTTGGATATCTTCGCATTAATCTCACGTAAGGATGAACTTACTTGCTCCAAAACATCCGTTGTATTATCGTCTGAAAGCATGGTGCGAAATCGAACACAGCGTGTGTACGAATTTCGCGCACAACACAAGTGACCCTGATGTAACAAACCTGTTGTTACATCAGGGAGAAGAGGTAACGAAGTTGGTACCCGATGAAACAATTCTCCTAACTACAACTAGTGCGCTGAAGAAGAAACGCGAGCTGGAAGAAGAAAAGCTTAGGCTCAGACTCAAGGAGGAGGAACTTAAGATTGAAACTGAACTAGCGGTAACTAACGCCAGAGCTAGGGTGTTGGATGATTTGGAGCAGGTCGTTGGAGATCAAAATGACCACGCCGCCGGAGATGACCAGGACCATGACGCCGGAGATGACCAGGACCACGTCGCCGGAGATGACCAGGACCATGACGCCGGAGATGACCAGGACCACGCAGTTGAGGATCATAAGGACCAAGTTGTTGCTCTTCAGAAGGACAATGTTGCACCAAGGGACAATGTTGTACCACAGAACAGTGTTGTATCAAAGGACAATACTCATGTATATTTGGACACTGGCTCTGCCATTAGTAATAGGGTTGAAGGAACTCAATTTCAGGTTAATGGGTCAAAGGGGTCAGGTAGTACATGTAGTCCTAGTTTAGACACTGTAGGGATGCTTAATCCTAATGCTGATCCTTATAGGCCTAAGGGTAGTCTAGGAAACCAGGGGTATACTGTTGATACTGGTAATGGCGATCAACACTGTGGTCAGGATGAGGGTTTATTGGTCGTCACTAGGGAGCTAAGAAAGCCAGTCGTAGAAATCAGTCAGTTCAGTGGCAAGCCATTGGAGTATTTGCCCTTTATGAGGCAGTTTGAGAGTAGGGTTTGCACCAACACCAGTTCGTACGTAGAGAGGTTTAACTACCTTCTTCAATTTACTGAAGGTGATGCTCATGAAGTAGTAAAAGGGTATTCTCATTTGGATAGCAAGATTGGTTACGCGGCAGCGATGGAGGAGCTAAAGGAGAGGTATGGTGACTCTGATATAGTGGCACAGGCATATGTTGAGAGAGCGCTGGGTTGGAATGTCATCAAGCCAGATAATGTGAAAGGGTTAGATGATTTTGGTATTTTTCTTAGGGAGTGCCAATTTGCTATTGAGGGTATTGATGCTGCGCGCGTGCTAGAGTATCCTGACAACTTGAAGGCCCTAGTGGGCAAGTTGCCTTATTACATCCATGACAAATGGAGAAATGTGGTGTATGACACTAAGGAGAAGGGGCATTCAGTGAAGTTCTCACAGCTGGTGAACCTGGTTAGGAAGGAAGCCAAAAAGGCCAGGGACCCAGTGTATGGAAAGATGGCCATCAAGAGCAGCATGGGAACATCAGCAAAGGACACCTCTAGAACCCAGTCTGGTACAGGTAGGGGAGGAAAGAAGGTATTTGCTACAGAGGTGAAGGTGAGCCCCAAGGATGCTGTCAGTAGGTCACTACCCGCCAAGGTCAACTGCAAGGATGCCACCACTAGGTCACCACCTGCCAAGGTCAACTCCAAGGATGCAACCCCTAAGTCGCAACCTAAGGGCGCAGCTAAGATGTCCGAGCCTAAGACCAGCCAACCTTCCGCCTTTGAACGACCATGTCTGTTCTGTGAAGGGTTGCATGCCTTCACTTCCTGCGAGGTAATCATGAAGAAACCAGCTGAGGAGCGGTTCACCTTTGTTAAGAACAAGGGCTTGTGCTATGGGTGCTTGGTCAGTGTGTGGGGCCAGGGTGCCCACGTTAGTAAGCACTGCCCGAATAGAATGACCTGCGACACCTGTGGGCATAAACACCCTACCCTTTTACATGATCCCAAGAGGAGTGAGGCTAAGGGGGCCGTTTCTAGTTCGTGTGATCTTACTGAAGGGGAACCATCCCATGTGGGGGCTGGTGCGGGAGATTGCGCATTGGCTATTATACCGGTTGAAGTTCGTAACCCCAAGACAGGTATTCAGGTGCAGACTTATGCGTTTCTTGATACAGGGTCAAGTGTCAATTTCTGTACGACTGACTTGATGCATGCATTAGGAGCCAGCGGAAGGGAGGCCCAGATTACAATAGATACTATGGGTACACCCCATACAATGCATACCCATATACTCAAGAATTTGGAAATCACCTCACTAGATGGAAGGGAATCGGTACGCATCCCAAGGATGTACACCAAGGAGACGATGCCTGTCAGCGCCCAGCACATCCCTAGGAATGAAGATATCAGAGGATGGCCACACCTTAAGGAAGTTAACATCCGGGAGATCAGAGCTGAGATAGGGATTTTGCTGGGCAACGGAGTTCCAGATGCCTACACTCCACTGAAGGTAGCAACCGGCCCAAGGGGCAGCCCACATGCGACGAAGACGCTATTAGGATGGGTAGTGTGGAATCTGGTGAGAGATGGAAGATCGGCGGAATTTACTGCGAATAGATTGGATGTGGTGGCCTTGTGTCAGTTGGAGGAAGAGGGGAGCCTTGAGAAGTTGGTGAAGACAGCCATCAACATGGACTTCCCAGAGAGAATGATAGACACAAAAAAGGAGCCATCTCGAGATGATGACCTTTTCTCTCGGAAGATAAAGGACAGTTTGGAATTCCAGAATGGTCACTACGCCATGGCGTTGCCGTTCAGAAAGAAGGACACTCTCTTACCGGACAACAGAGAGCAAGCCTTGCAGAGGCTAAGATCAGTCAAAAGTCGTATGGTTAAGGACCAGCGCTACCACCAGGATTATACAGCGTTTATGGAGAAGCTGATTGAAAGGAAGTATGCAGTGAGGGTCCCACCAGAGGAAGTGGAGTGTGATCGTCATAGTTGGTACATCCCACATCATGGGATCTACAATCCTCGAAAACCGGAGAAAATAAGGGTTGTATTTGATTGTTCCGCACGCCACCAAGGAGTATCGCTGAATGACACGCTATTGTCGGGCCCAAATTTGACCAATCAGATTCTGTACGTCTTACTGAGGTTTAGACAAGAAGAGGTAGCCATATCTGGGGACATCGAATGTATGTTTTACCAGGTCGGGGTGGCTACTCAGAACACGGATTATCTGAGGTTTTACTGGTGGCCCAATGGGGATTTTACTCTTCAGCCAGAGGTGTTTAAGATGGTTGTCCACCCTTTTGGTGCCGTCTCGTCTCCAGCGTGCGCTAACACAGCTCTGCTCCAAACAGCGATCGACCACAAGGATGAATATGATGATGATGTTGTCAAGGGGATCATGACGTCATTCTATGTTGATGATTACTTTCGGTCATTGACCACGGTAGAGAGAGGTATAGCTTTGGAAAGGGAAACGACGGCACTCTGTGAAGAAGGAGGTTTCCATGTGAGAGATTGGCTGAGTAACCACACCGAGGTCAATGAGGCCGTCCCCCAGTCAGAGAGGGCGAAGTCACTTCAACTCTGTATTGAAGGAGAGGGTTTACCCACAGATCGAGCGTTAGGAGTGATATGGTCTGTTGAAAATGACACATTTGGTTTCCAGACAGGACTGAAGGATAAACCACCGACCAGACGGGGTATTCTTTCGGTGATTAGCGCGGTATTTGACCCCCTGGGTATTGCAGCGCCCGTAGTACTGGTAGCTCGGATTCTCCTGCAGGATCTTTGCAAGATAGGAATAGGATGGGATGAGGACATTGGAGAGAAGAATAGGAAGAAGTGGGACCAGTGGCTGCTTGAGCTTCCCCGACTGAAGACATTCAGTGTACCGAGGTGTCTGAAACCCAAGGGTTTTGGTGCTCTCACTCAGTGTGAGTTGCACTTATTTGCGGATGCCAGCACCACTGGATATGGGATCGCGGCATACTGTAGACTAGAGAATGATCAGGGAGACATCAGTTGTGAACTGATAATGGGAAAATCCAGGGTTGCACCGATTAAGAAAATAACGGTCCCAAGGTTAGAGTTGACTGCGGCGTCCACGGCCGTGAAGTTTGCTCAAATCATCACCACCGAGATGGAGTACGATTTCGATAGAGTTCGATATTGGACAGACAGCATGGCGGTAATACGATATGTTCACAATACCTCCAGTAGGTTCCATACTTTCGTGGCGAACCGGTTGGCCACGATTCACGAGGGAAGTAAGCCCGACCAGTGGAACTTCGTGGGTACTAAAGACAACCCAGCGGATATTGCGTCAAGGGGGCTTAGTCTGAATGATCAAGAGTCGGTAAGGATGTGGCAAAAGGGACCAGGATTCCTGAACAAGCCGGAGTGTGAGTGGCCTAGCCAACCGCTGTCAAGGAATTTGGAAGCTGATGATCCTGAGGTCAAAAGGGAGGTCGCAGCAGTGGGGGTGTTCAATACGGCTCAAACCACGGTCGACGACATATTCCACAGATTCTCAAGCTGGTATAAACTTAAGAGATTTGTGGCACGGGTGATCAGAGCTCAGGTTATCTTCAGGGAAAACCACAAGAAGTCAGGAGAAGCGGGATCCAAGGATGATCTTAAAGGCCAAGACAAGACGGCGACTGGATGTGCAGCTAATGATAGACTGACTGTGGAGGAGTTGAGGCGAGCAGAATTAGCGATTGTAAGATATGAACAGGATCGATACTTGTCGGAGGATCTCAAGGCCCAACAAGCTGGTATTCAGAAGTTGAATCCTTTCAGAGATGAGGATGGATTTATCAGAGTAGGCGGAAGACTTGCCCGATCCAAGATACCGATTGAGACGAGGCATCCTCTTCTGTTGCCGAAACAGTCAGTTGTGACTCAACTCATCTTGATGGAATTGCACAGGACGTATGGACATGTAGGACGGAACATGATGATTGCATTATTGCGAAGGAAATACTGGGTTCCCAGAGCTATCAAGCTGGTTGGTAGTCTGCTGTCCAAGTGTGTAGCCTGTCGTCGGTACAGGGGGAGAACCATGGTGCAAAAGATGGCGGATCTGCCTATCCAACGGGTCCTCGGAGGAGAAAAGGCTTTTCTGAGTACTGGAGTGGATTATTTTGGGCCCATAGAGATTCGTCGGGGGCGTAACACCACGTACAAGAGATACGGTGTTCTTTTCGGTGTTCTTTTCACGTGTATGTCTACACGCGCAGCCCACCTGGAAGTCGCCCATTCTCTTGATATGAGTTCTTGTATTCATGCCATACGACGCTTGGTAGCAAGGCGCGGAACGGTCCAGACTTTGCATTCTGATAATGGCACGAATTTGGTCGGTGCCAAAGCAGAGTTGGCACGAGCTCTTCAAGAATGGAACCAGGATAAGATGACCACTATATTGCAGCAGGATGGAATTCAATGGGAGTTTAATTGTCCAACAGCATCGCACCACGGCGGCGCCTGGGAGCGGATGATACGGACAACTCGGAAGATACTCTATGGTCTCATGACAGAGCAGACGATCAGACTTGACGATGAGGGACTGCAGACCTTGTTTTGTGAAGCTGAGTCGATCATCAATGGGAGACCACTCACCATGGCGTCTGATGATCCAAACGAGCTTGAACCCCTCACCCCGAACCATCTGCTGATTCTTCAAACTAGTCCACAGCTCCCACCAGGAGAATTTGTCAAACAGGATCTGTTTGTGCGCAACAGATGGCGCCAGATTCAGTATTTAGCAAACCAGTTTTGGAACAGGTGGCAACATGAATACTTGGTTCTGTTGCAGGAGCGGCAGAAGTGGCTGAAGCCAGAACGAAATGTTGCGATCGGAGATATTGTCTTGATTGCTGACAGCAAAACCCCCAGGAATACGTGGCCGTTGGGGAGAGTGACGGATCTAGGCTCCAAGAAGGATGGGTTGGTCCGCGTCGCAGAAGTGAAGACCCAGGCTGGCGTTTATCGGCGTCCGGTTACCAAATTAGTGTTGTTGCTCGAGGCCGATGCCTAGATTCATAGGTGGCAGTCAACTGATTTTTGGAACTCATCATGAGTACGAGCAGTACTGGATGGTTCTGCACAAGTTGTCTTGATATGGGACAAGCGTTACGATGGGATTTTGGGATCTGTATGATTATTGTTGCTAATTATTACGAATTAAGAATCCTTCATAATTAGGGGGGCTGGTGTAAGGACAGTGGTCTTCGACGTCACGTAGGATGGAGTAGCGGCGGCGAAGACGGAATTGGTGTTAGAGAACTAAGAGCGCGAGGAATGAAAGACCTTGACCTCGGATGAAATTGGCAATGTGCCAAAAAGTTAGCTGAGCTATGTAAATATATGAATAATCGTTTGAATCAAATAAATATCACCTCTAATTATGAAATAATCGGCATTTAACAAAATTCATTGAAATCGTTGTCCGTTGCCATGGAAACGCGAATTTCTCAAAACGCTCAAGGGTGCCAAAGTGGCACTCGACGGATTCCGATCCCACACCCTCCAGATATATGAAAACCGGGGAAAAAATGCTGTTATTCAAAAAGAAACACCTAAGCCCAAAATCGGGGTTTTGCGTCCGGACTATCATGCGCGGAGTGATTCTGGACGTGATTCATTCGGCTCGGCCTCGTTCGGCCTCCTTCGGGTACTTCGGGATTTGTCGGGAGTCCGACTCGGCTGTCATTGTGTTTCACAGGTCGGCGCTAGGCGGCGTTATGGACGCACCAACCTGTGTCCGCACGAGCCGCATCTCGCAGAATTTGGCGTAAAAAGTAATACGCGGACACATCACCGCCTCAACTCGGTAATCACGTGATCTACTACGCCACGAAAGTAAATCCTAAGAAAATAGCGATATGAGGCTTATTTCTTGCAGACTT